>JAAGNO010004978.1:21668-61578 GCA_033439905.1 Ceryle rudis
ATAACTCTATTCATAGCTGGAATATGTCACAGAGGGAGAAGAAAAGAAAAAGAAAAAAGAAAAAAAAGGGAAGGGAAAGGGAAAGAAGGGAAAGGGAAAGAAGGGAAAGGGAAAGAAGGGAAAGGGAAAGAAGGGAAAGGGAAAGAAGGGAAAGGGAAAGGGAAAGAAGGGAAAGGGAAAGAAGGGAAAGGGAAGGGAAGGAAAAAAGAGAAGACAAGAGAAGAGAAAAGAAAAATCCAAAATGACAATCATCCAGGATCACCTACAGGTGACAGTGGGGTGGGCTGAGCTTCCTCCAGAGACAATGGATAATTCCCACTGCTTAGGGGTGGAATGAGAAACTCCACTTTTACTGACTGATACTAGTCATTAGAAAAGTAGCTAAGCAGAATCAGGAAGGAGATAGGAAAAACAGCTTCCCAAGTAGATACAGTGATATCCTGAGATGACCCATGAACCCCTTTGCCCATATGGTCTGGCCTTCGTGTCATGATTCAGCATTCCCATTTCCCTCCCATCTATTCTGTGATTTCAGGACAAAAGAGAACTAGGGCAATGTTCTAAGTAAATCCAATTTGCTTAAAGAACAAAGATTTTTCTCATCCTGTTGGTATGTAGCCGAACCTTATGAGCAGCACTTGTATTGCCTAGTTTGCACAGTCTGGAGCCAACATGGATGTTTTTAACTAAGACTTACTAATTTAGTAAGAACAGGTAATTCATTGACTACCTGAACTGTTTACGCAAATACCCTGCACTATCAAAGCCTTTGCTTCTTACATGCTTATGCAGCTTAGCTATTACTCTTTGAAATGCACACCTAGAATCTTTTACTGTATTCTCAAGGCTAGAAAGCTATGGCAGATTCAAGAATTATGACATCAGAAGCAAAATACCAGCACCATCAAGTCCTGAATGTCCTCCCTCTCTGTTCCCATGACTGTTAAGCTCCAGATTTCTGATTTTAGAGACCGGATGGAGAATAAATACATGTTTTGTATTTGATTTATTTCTACATTATTAAATCTTGTTTGTGCTTCACCTGGGTACATGTAACAATGTGAACTTATTTCACGCCACGATGGATCATGTAATCAAAAGTCATTATTCCCATCGGAAATACTGCAGTTGCTTGCAGACTTGGGAACATATGATGCTTCCGACTCCAGATCCTGTGATGAGAATGAAATTCATAGTAAGTTAGTAATTACATCAGGTCCTATACTGTGAAGATACAGGCACTCAGAGACAAGCGTGTCAATACTCTGTATTTATATTTTTGCAAGATAGGAGAAATTCAATTTTATTCAGTTATCTCCCAGTGACTTTTGGCAACTATGTATCAGCAGAACTTTTTTCACTTTTATTTTAAAGATAAATTGCTTGGTGCACTATCAAGGATACTTAGAATTTAAGAATAGAACCTATTAGTCTGTCACTCTTCCAGAGACACAGACCTTGAAGAGTCTGGAGAAGTAGTCTTTATGTGACAGCATAATAAGGATGTCAGGCCTCCTCCCTCCTCCCCCAGTCTTCTTGAACGACATTTTCCCCAGCAGGGAAAATTAATACACTTCAAAAGTTATAACATGCTGGAAAACATACATCAGCCATCAGCATGATTTTCTAAAATGAAAATCAAGCAGTGTGGAAACCACATTCTTAAACAACTTTTATAAACCAGCTCCCTTCCTTTTCCAAAAAAAAAAAAAAAAAAAAAGGGAAAAGAAAAGAAAAAAGAAAAAAAAAAAAGCACTTCATAATGCTTTTACTATGTAGAATTAGATTTGCTAGTGCAGTGTGGAATATTTTTCTTCTTATGTTATTAAATTTCAAAGACATACTCCTCAGGGCTTGTCTTAAGTCTGTCATCTGTGCTGCTAGTAAAGACTCTTAACACTTGGACAGCTCCATCCCTCCCCTTGGATCCCACCAGCAAATCAATCAAAATGGCACCACCTCTTTTCGATGCAGGCTTTCAGCAGTATGCCAGGCAATGTTTATATTTCATCACTGCTTAGCTAGCTTTTGTCATCACTTGAGAGTTGTCTGTATCACTTAGTGAGAAAGGGATGGGTGCAAAGGAGTTACCTCCTTAGTGTTGGCAGAAGCACAATTATGTTATTTGATCGCAGTGAAGACAGCGGCGGGTATCTCGCAGAGGATGGAGAACAGAGGAGAAAAGGGCAAAATAATAAGAGGAAGGAAAAAAAAAAAGAACCAATAAAGAGAAAATGGAGGTGAATAGACCTAAGAGGAAAATGATAAAGGATTAAGGAATATGAATCAAGAAAATATTATGTCAACAGGAAAAGTGAACATGCTATAAAAAATGCATTGAGGTAAAAGGAAACAAAATGAAACAAAACCAGCAGTTTCAACTTTAAAATAAGAAGCAAGGCATCATTGTTTATGTGCTCCTTCCTGCCAACACCTTCTATACTGTTTTCTAGTTGTGTACAGCGAGCTATACATAAATTATTGCCTATCAGTGGGAAACAAAAGACAAATGCCTGTGCAGGGAGAAAAGTGTACCACTTTCTGACTTGCTGAAGATGAGAAGCTTCACTTTCTGGTATGTCTAAGGACCTCAGTGGTAATTCAAGATACAGAGCAAGCTGAAAGCATATGTTCTTGACATTGACTCATGTCAACAAAAAGGGAAAATATTCAAAGCACTGAGATGTTTGTGTCACTGACTTGCCTGCGTTCAGGGAAATATCGAGACTCTACATAGCAAACCAGTTCCCCCATTAGCATCAGACATGTCATGGAGAATCAGAAAATAGTTAAGAAATCTGTGAGCAATCCAAGAGTCCAGAATTGTATCAGGGACTTGCCACGTAAGGGCTGAGCACAAGTCAGGGGTCTCTCAAGTGAAATGGGAAGGTCTAGAATGATGTTAAAATGAAAAGATCATATCTGAGCTTACAATGTTCCAGAGACAACACATCGGAACAAGACAACTGCAGCATCCACTAAAGACTTCCAATTCATATCTCAGAACACAGCTCAATTAGACTGAGTAGATCTGGAAGCATCTTTGGTAAAAAATTATCAACAGGTGGATCTGAAGTACAGAACGCACAGATGTAGCTTACATGTATTTCAGAAGAACTGATCAGTCACAGGAAAACCAAATGCTGGCTTTGCATGGTGTTTGGAGCTGAGAAGGCGGCTGATAGTTGGTAGTAGTTTGCAGCACTGCCAGTTTCCTGATTAGCTCCCTCAGAAATAAAACAAACAGAGATGACAGATGATGATGTCCCTATCACTGAGCAATACTTTTTGCTACGCAAATCATGTTATTTTCTGTTTAGAGGAGGCAGCACGGTTATATCATTAAAACAATTGCTGACAGCTTCTGTTATTAATGGTCCCAAATGTGCCTCCTGCCATCTGTGATGGGTGAAAGATAGTAGCAGGCAATGATCAGCACTGAAGCAAGTGAGCTTTCCTGACTGCTGCTTCATGAAAAGGCAGCTTTGTTTGAAGAACCGATCTGTTTCTTAGTGGACCTTAAGAATGCTCTTGATATGAGTCATCTGCTTTGTAAAATATGGTAACTGCACTGGGGACAACTACTATTCTAAGGAGGAAAGATACAGTTTGCACTTAGGAATGTATTTTCATTACAAGCAAGGCTGGTGAGAATTGACTTTGATATCAGTGCAGAAAACCAGAACTAGGAGGTTTGGCAACCTCCAGAGAAGTAGCCCAACTTTGAGGTATTGCGTCTGTTTGTGATGGGGTGCAGCCTCTCTCTCTTCATGTCGATTGTTTGTCCGGGATGCCAGGCATCTGCATAGCCTCAAAATGGATGTGCCGGGGGACTGCAGGGCTGCTCTCCCCCTTGACCTTCACTCACAGGGCTTGTCAACATACAGCTTTCGCTAGAACTGCAGTTTGGGTAGTGCTGGGATTAAAGGTTTTCATTGATTTTCTTTTCTTTTGCAATTTCCGTCCACTTTTTTTTTTTTTTCTAGAAGGATATGTTAGTCAACCAAGTTGGGGCTAAGATGGCAGTCCCAGATTTCTTGCATCAGCTGTCCAAAAATTTCAAACAATCAACTTGAAAAATGATCAAAAAAACCGAGCTAGCTTCAAATGGCTTTTTTTTTTTTAATAAACAAACAGAAACAAGCAGACTTGGTGCTTGGTAATTGCTCTCAGCATTCCTGAAAGCACAATGGAAGACAAAAGCATGTACAGGACTGAACTTCACTGACAGGTCAAGGGCCATCAGAGGTGGCTTTGCTGGCAAGCTAGTTACATCTCCAGTTCATCCAACATAATGGACACATATTCTCTTTCCATTCTACACTGCAATGATAATCTATCTCTGAAGCAAAACGTTTCTCAATCCTCTAATTTACAGTCCACTGAATGCACAAAATGTATTAAGATTTATAATGTTTGTGAAGAGGTTCTAATCAGGCTAAAAATTGTGTCTTTATTGAAGATTTGCATCTGCTTTGGCTGTTCTCAGAACCAGCAATAGAGACACTTCCTTTGGAATAAGAATAGATGAATGCCAAACTTTTCTGAAATAGAAGAAAGGGAGTTTTTGAAAGTGAAGATGGAGAAAGTTGGCCAATAGTTGTTTTTTTCCCTTCTCAAGTAAACAATGCAAATAAAAATATTTTCCACGGTTTGTTTATGATGGGAGGATAAAAACACCACTTTAGGGTCAAGTACAGCACACAAAAGAGAATTATTGACACCCCAGGAAATCCTGCCATCAGCTGCAGCAGACTGCACTCTAAAGATGGACCTTTTCTTGAGTTACATTATGCTATTATTGTCAAAAAAATGAGGGTGGTAACATTTACCATGAAAAAAACCCTCTAAGCTGTAAATAGTTTTTGTACTGAGATAACGCTTGACCCTAGAAAGAGCACAAAATGAACAAGGTGTCTGTGGGAAAGGAAAGGCAGCAAAGCTATAAATGTTGCCTTAAAGAAGCCAAATCTACAGCTCCACTACAGCGTTTGCATATCATGCTATTTTAATCATGAGTAATTACTGAGAAACAAAAGCAACTCATGGCAGGATAAGAACTGTAATAAAGAAATCATTAAAAACATCAGGGAATTTCTATTAAGACCAGAGTTAAGAGGGTCATTCTTTTAGTTTGAATACTGCCAGCATAAAACATAATTTACGGCAACAAAGCTCAACTTTTATTTAAGCAGTTATCCTACTGGATTAATATAATGGGCAGGAAAAAAAAAAGGTCAATATTTGCATTTAATCTATTCTAGTGCCAAATTAATTTAACAGTGTTTATGCTGAGTCCATCTTAGGGTGGTGTCTGGATCTTTGGTTTCAGGATTTAGTCCCATGTCAGCACGACAAGAAGTCTCATATTGTACCAGAAGGACCCCTGAGCTTAGAACCTTGTCTCAGGTTTTCAGTAAGGAACAATGTCAGCCCATCCCATGTTTACATGCAGCCTGTTCGGTTCTTGTATTGATGAACTGCTGTTGATTTTCAGCATTGTCAGATCAGTTCAGCACCAGTATAACTGGGAGGAGAACTGGGGCCAAATCCTCTCTTGTATACATGTCTCAGCTCTCATCTGGAACCTCACACACATGGAACAGAAAGCCAAGGGTTTCCTCCTGAGAGAAAAATGTGTAACTACTTCTGCTTAGCTAGAGCTCTGCCATTAGATACTCCTCACCGGTGCCAGAAGTAGGAGAGGAGATAAGAAAAAAAAGAGATCAAACTAGTGCATATTCTCATTCGTTTACATTAAGTTTGTATCCGAGCATAAACTCGGCTGCAGAATACTTGGGAAGAAATCACTGGAAGGCAGATTTGTTCACAGTTCTCATCTCACAGTCATTTTGCATGCAAAATTCCTAATAACTTGTGCATTTGAAACACAGACAGGATTCTACACAAATTTGCCCAGGCATCCTCAATGTACATATTCACTTAGACACCAGAATAAAAACCAGTCAGGCATTCAGTACTTTTCTGTAAGGACACTTCAAAACTACAATCCAAATTCTGTTTTAAAGACGGTATTTGAAATTTCGTGTCCACACTGGGAGAGAGGGAGGTTTTCCAGGCAATTTAGAACTACTATTGCTTCCAGGTAGATAGAAATCAACCCAGCCAGCCAGCCAAATATTAAATGAAAGGATGGCTGTTGTCCAAAGCTGGATTTCTGATAGTCGCAGATTGGAGAGGCTGTGGAAGAGCTGTCATTACCAACAGATTTATGGTCTGTAGTATCCTGGCAGCAGCTGCTGCTGTTGCTGACAGGATCTACAGCACCAGCAATGGAGCAGGGTGCCTTTCTGCTGTGGCACAGAAAAGACTTGTCAAGCGCTCAAAAGCATCTGCAGGAAGCTGCAAGACAGAAGATTGTTTCTTATTTAAATGGGCGTAAACTCCCCACATGGAAACAGAGAGAAAAACACGGGCTGAGAAGAGGTGTACTGGGTAAATAATTAAGCAAGTACAACGCTGGGAAAATGAAGTTTTAGAGAAAGCAACAGAAACTGCCTGCTCATTGAAATGAGAAATGTGACATTTATATGACCCAGTAAGTTTCCATGAGCATGGTAAGTGTGGTGTTATAGTGTTTAAGGGACTTCAAACCTCATACTTCAGGACATAAGGCAGTTGCTACCTGCCTGAGGTTGGCCAGAACCAACCCCCCCGCCCCCCCCGGCATGTTATTGCTGAATTATCCAGTATAGGGGTTTTAAACCATTTTCTGAAGCATCTGGCCTTGGCTTCTGTCAAAGGCAAGACACCTTAGCCACTGCAGATGAACCATTGCTCTGATGTGTTATGACAGTTTCTATGTTCCTACAAATGTCTAGATTAAACTCAATTTTGATTTCAGCTGAATGGTTCACTTTACAAAAATAGCTCACAGAAATACTCAGTGGAAAAAAAAAAAAAAAAAAAAAAAAAGAGAGAGGACAGGAAACTCCCCAAAATATTTTGCAACTATGAAAATTAAAATAAAGTACAACGGGCTTTGACTGGAAATTATTTTAGTAAGAATCACATTAATCAGAATCATACCGGCACAACTGTACAATGCAACATCCAGCAACAATAGGTATTCCCAGTCAGCTGGCAACTCATCACACCAGATCGAGAAGATTAGTTTGATGCCTGTTTACTTGCTCTGATGGGTGCGTCGTGACAAACCCTCTAAAAGGGTAACCTGGATTGCAACAGTTCTTTATAGGGAAGAAAACATTAAATAGAAAGCCTGGATGAAAGCTAAGTTAGGATGTTAGCTGTGCCAAAAGAGTTCCCAGCAAGAACAGTAACAAATTATCCCTGTGGTTTAAGCTGAAAAAGGGCACTGAATGATTTCCAAAAAAGTGAAAACTCTTGATTTTAAATCTTTGTAAAGAAAAGTCCAGTTGAAGCTGTCACTGTAATCTGAATTGAAGTTTCATCTCAAATCCCTTGCAGCCTATAATGTTCTGATTTTAAAGGTTAAACAAGCAGTAGAAACATGAGTTGATTAACCCTTGTCTTCCCCTCTCCCAAATCCCAAACCAATTAAACCTAAACCAGCTAAACTAGTTGGAGGCCAAATTTAAGGTTGTAGCTGACAGCTCATGATGGAGGAGAAGGAAGATCACAAAAACAGGAACTCAAGCAAATTTGAAAATGATGTCTTACAAGAGTTTACCCAACTTAAACTTCTGGCATCAGTCACTTCATAAAATAGTGAGAGAAAGAGAGAGAGGGAAGAGTTCTCATTGGAGAACCCTTTAATATACACGAACAAATGAGGGAAACATCTTCTTCCCATTTGCTGGTCTGGTCTTCCAGAATGAACAATTCCAAATCCAAAGGAATTTCCTTCAACATAAACATATAAGTTTTCAATATGTGATTATTCTCATCAACTTCCAGTGAAGGAATATCTTCCATATCTGAAATGCTAAGCATGTGCCTCACCATACTTAGCTAAGAAGGACAGATTACTTACTGCTCTGGTTCTCTTATTAATTGCTTCCCCGACAGGCTGCCACTCTCTCTCTCTCTCAGCCTTTTATCAGTGCAGCCACTCACTGGCATGTAACCCCTCTCTTGATTTATGTCATCTCTAAATTTGCATTGCATCAAGCTGAATGACTAGGTGATGAAGTTTTAGAGATCTGATGACTTCACATCTGTCACTGACTTAACTTGTTTCCCTCTTCTGCAGAGGGAATGCCACACAATAAGAGGAATGACACAAAATGAGTGTCTTTCAACCCTAAGAAAGGAACGGAGCTTTTCTCAGAGACCTTAGGTTCAATATGGCATCAATCCAAGGCAGATGTCCAGCTCAAGGAGATTCATGGTTTTGTCATCAATAAAGGAAGACAAATTGACTTGCTCTTGTCTGATTTTTTTTTCCCCAGATGCTCTCCCTAATGAATGCATCAGGAATCACAACTCCTTACTGCATAAAAACGAATGACCTCTGCTAGATACCTCTAAATTTGAGCAAGAACGTGCTGGATAGTTATGCATGACCCAGTTTGATGAAGATGGTTATCTAAAGCTCTAGGCACCTTCAGGATCAAAGTCTAACAACAGAATAAATAACCAGAAAAGAAAAAAAGACACAAGAGAAAAGCCAACAGCATGTGAATGTTTCTCAGAAGACTTCAATACTCTCCACTCCAGCTGAGAACTGTAAGAAATATTTTAAACTGGCTAATGTTGGAAAATAAAGTCCTAAGGGATGAAAGTGTCAACATATGATGTTTCGGTAAGGTTTCCGGTTCAGAACTAAACCGAGTAGATTTGCAGGAGGACCGGAAACACCACGATATATGAGATAGTTAAGCTTCCCACCCTTGCTGCAAACATCCAGCAAGAGGCAAAAGATGTAATTATCAACAGTATCTTGGTAACTCAGGAAAAAAAAAAGCTCTCCAGTCTTTTAAGCTCCACTAAGAATATGTTGGAAATCTCATCACATCAAGCCTTTAAGATCCTGTAACAGGTCCACAGTTAAGTCCCACGTTTGTCATTGGGGAAACACAGCTACAGCACTAAAGGTTTCTGTGTCTGTTATTTGTAGGAGATTTCATAGTTAGTTTCATAGGAGTTTTCATCTCAACAAGAGATTTGCTGGGTTTTGTAACCAAGCTGACTAGAACAGCAGTGTGGGTAAGAGAAGGGAGTACAATTTCTGCAAACTGACAAGGAAGAAAAACAATGTCAACAGTCATAACCTGAACAAAAGGAGAAATCATACAGCTATCAAGGCAAGAAAGAAGCTTCAGCATGCCTGACGAGGCCTAGACAACTGCCCTGCGAGCATCATGCCTTTGCATCTATCTGACATGCTCTTGTATGTCAATCTCCTTTCAAAGCTGTCCTTCTGTTGAAGTAACTTATCTGTTGCAGAGGACACCCTTTCGCTCTTCTTGCTGAAAAAACCATTTCCATTAGAAATGCAAAGCCAACGGGCAAATGTTTAAAAAGGTTATTTACAACACAAGAAGCAATTCTATATAATTTTACATTTTTTGTCTGCATTATGCCTTACGTCCTGGTATTAAAGCCGTTAAATTAGGTTAGAATCCTGTCCATTGACTCATAATTTAATCTTCCTAATAGCATTAGGAGTGCAGTAGGATGCTTTCTAGCTAAGCGTAGGATGATCTATTAGCATTTCAAGTGTGTTTTCATGCAGGGTTACTGGTAACAATATAAACAAATTCTATAAAGTATGAGTAGTTTCAATACATTATTTACTGAAACCTGAAAACAGATCCACTGCCTCATCTAAGGTATAGTTGAGGCTTTTTAGGAGAGTTCTGCAGAATTTATTAGAGGTGAAATTAAAAGCGTTCTGTAAAAGGAGAATGGGGTTCTGTGGAAATGATTCAGAAATCCCGTTGTGGTGAGCAGGGAGCACTTTTTACTCTGTGTAATTGTAAAAACAGTGAAATGAATAGAGAATTAAGGGGCGGGCACTTGGCGCTGGCTCAGTGAAAGCAGGATGAGTCCACCTGCTGTAGATGAAGAGCTGCAGGTTTCTGTGCGCGCGTTTACAAACTCCACAGCAAAAAGAACTCACATTTACCTTCCCTGCATTCATTCTGGGGCCACCTATTACATGAAAACTGAATGAAGTACACAGAGAAGTGCTTACAGTCCAACAAAGACCATCGTCTATTGAATATACGCAACTACCTTCTGCTCTACTGTCAATTACCTTCCCTTTCATGTAATTTACCCCCACCACAGGCAAACTCTGAAAATAGATTTTTATATAAGCTCTTGTAAATGTGCTTTTCTGAAATAGAATGATACAACTCTTCCAAAGTACATTTTAAATGCCTTTTTTGGGTATGCTACTTGTAAGGATTTTGCCTAAGTAGTAAAAACAGAATAAATTTTTCTGCCTTTCAAGAGGTTTCTATGGCAGACATAATGCCAAGGGTGAAGCCACGTGCATTTAAAAGGCTACTGTATGTTGGAGTCACTATGCACTAAATATTAAAAAACAGTGATAATGAGCCAGAAGTTAGGGTGAGATATAGGTAGACATTTCTAAATTACTTGGTTCCAATAGTTAAGACACATCAAGAAAAACCAGGCAGCAGAGCACTATGTAGTTAAATTTGGGATAAGGACTAAAGCACAGGATTTACTCTTCATGTGCTGTCAAACACTCCTAATTAAAGTACACTAAAAGTATTTGTTACCATTTCTACTGGCCATCTCCATTTCTCATCGCTTGCAACAGAAAACAAAACAAAATCCACTGCACCACTTCAAGACAGAAATTACACATGTGTAAATGTATTTTTCCATAAACAACTCCTGGCATGTTTGAAGCAATAAATCATCTCCTTTTTTTCATCTATTTTTATCTCCTTTTAATATCTTATTTAGTTACCTTAGCAATAGTTGGTGGGTTTTTTTAAGCCAGGCTAAGGAAGAGTCCAGGATTCATGAATTTAAAAAGCGTTTTTGGCTTCACTGACAGCTCTAAGGGACCACACTGTGGCTAGAAGGAGATGAGCGCACAGGAATGATATCCCCTCTCTTATGACCTCCAGTTTTCTTGATAGACAAAATACCTCACAGTTTTAAGATAAAGGTCTGGGATGATTTTTGAGGCCACAAAGATTCTGAAAGTCATTTTATATTCTTTTTAATGGTATAAAAAAGGAGACAGCAGCAATACTAGTGCTATAAATGACTTTGTGAAGAATCTCTCCTGATCTTCACACCCCAGACTCTCTGTCACAGGCACAAGTCTAATGTTTTCATTCATCATCTCAGCATAGATAAAAATGATCCATTTTTTGAGAAGCTTATTGTCTTTGCATTACTTCTAAACACACAACCTTATCTGTTCAAGGTGGATGCCTGGCTCAACCATGACCTTGTCATTCTCATTAAGTCCTGAATGAATTTTCTCAAATTTTCTTATCAATCAAGGTAATTGCTTCTTGCGGGAAATCCAATCTTCTGTTAACCACATCATTACCTGGTGATCGAAGGCCTCAAACTCTGTGTAAGCTGGAATCACTCAAATCACCCAGAAGAACAGAGAAGCCTGAATTTATAAACAAATTTCCACAGGTCCTTTCCTTTTCAGCAGCTATTCCCCAGTTTGTCAGATACCCCGAACTATTTTTAAGAATTAAAAATACTTCTACTTCATAGTTTTACATCAGGGTTTAGAGTCATAGGAGATGACACTATTCTTGCAAGGGCTGCATGAGAAGAATGTGAAAAGAAGGAAGAAATACGTCTCTGGAAGAAGTGGATTTTAAGCAAGGATCTGAACAGTATAGTAGATAAGAACCTAAGAATAAAAGAGAATTCATACAGGCAGGACGAAAGGTCCATCCATTTAATCAAAATCCTTCCTACCTTGGAAAGAGTCTAAGAAGGGGGCAGGAACACAGTGATACTTCCTCACAGTAGGTTCCTGGCTGTCAGCAACCTGCAGCTCTTCTGAGCTGGGGCAGCCTGGTTATATTTAACAGCCCACATTGCATTTTTCTTTTGTGCTTCCATCCAGCTGATTTGAACCTACAGAAGCTTTTAGCACATGCGGTATCTCCATCTCTCTTTTACCCATGGGTGGCTTTGCTGCCATGCTGATTCAGGCCAGGGATAAAATGCTTGACTTCAAAATATGGGAATGCAATTAAGATGATTGTGAAGAGAGGTTTGGGGAGGGCTGGGAGAAGGAAACTTACCCTTCCATTGGTACAGATCACAGATACAGCAAGAGGTGCCCTACTTTCAGAGACTATGCATGGTGTTCTTCTATCAGCGCAATAGACTGGTGCTGTATGCTAATCATGCTGAGCTTTTATGAATCAAAAATAATTATTTAATGAGTAAAAATAAATTAGTATTTCCAGTACCAATTAATATTTTTACCAACATACAGCTCTTATCTTTATTCAACATTTGAGAAGAAAATATATTAATATAGAAGTTTGTCTTATCTCAAGGATCTAGGCAGAAGTCCTTGTCCTATTACCTTGGTGCCAATGCCATCACTGACTTCAGGACAGTTGAGATTTTTGCTATTTGTTGCATTGAAGCTGGTGGGAAATCTAACCCGGTCCCTCAACAAAATCAGCAAATTCCTCCTCACATACAAATCTTAGGTGACTATGCACATGAACAAATGTATGCATTAAGTAAATCCTGTAACTGTTTAACTTTATGCTAAAAAGTCCAGACACAGACTTTTTATAAACTTTCATGTATGCAAATACACAATCCGGTGAGCCACGTCTTCCAGTTCACCCCAGTTAACAGCTATACAAATGCTGGGTACAGAGGAGGGATGCTGAATGGTGATATCAAATAAACTCGAGTCAAACTCTGCTCTCTCAGGGAAACCATGTTCAAACTTTCTCCCATCTCATGTCCCGTTCCACACAACACAAGCAATTCATCATATTGCAAAACTTATTTTGCACTACAGTAAGTACTTCTCAGTCTGTTAAGCTGCAGATTAATTTTCCTCCCATCTGAAGCCCGTTACATTATTGGAATGTTTTCCAAACTTCCCAGCTTAATAGAGTATCTTGAATGTATGAGATGGAAGGGTGCTCCCCAGTTGTTACGAGTATCTTTAGCTAGCATCTGATTAACACTAGTACTCCTCCTAATCACAACTAATTTATACTCATTCATAAAACTTACTGGGCGATCTTGAGTTACAGCTGCCACAGAATAACTTCCAGAGGATGTGTGTGAACCCCCTGCCTCAAGCCATCTCTGATGCCGCACAGTGAGCCACAAGGACCACGAATTTACATGCTGAACAAAAATATCCACACCTTGAGGATAACGGTTTTCTGCTTGTTTAGAAGAGTTCAGTCTTCTGGAAAAGATGCAGAAAAAACCCAAGGCGGGTCTAGGAGCTAAAACAGACACTGCTTGCTGTCAAGCTGGAAGATGTTTTACCTGTTGCAAGGACTTTTTGAGTGCCCATGGCCACTTGGCATCACCAGGAGGACTTTGGCGCATCCAGATATAGACCCCACCTCCACTCTGGAAACCGTCACAACTAGCAAAGCTAATGATTGATAATTACCGACAGACTGCTGTTATTTCACTTCCCTTCTCCCCCAAGACACCTAACACTATGACTGAAACACAATAATTGCTTTTACAGAGGCTTTTGTAAAAAGATCACTAAAACCAGAAAATATGTTATCACCAGAGAATTGCAGCTATCTGCTGGGGGACTGAAGAACAAGAAAATGACTGTGATTGCACTTTACAGTTCAACCCTTAGACAAACCCAAGGAACACAAGGAACTCAAGGACAAGGGCAGTGCTGAAAAGGAGACACACAAGTGAGCTACACAAAGTCACCAGCCACTTTATTTTCCCTTTTACGTGACCTAAATCTTCCCCTTTTATCTTTTGCTCTGGTCTCATAAGGAAAATAAATGCTGGATTTCCAGATAACCTGCACTTGCACAATGACTATATTTAAGCCTGAAAAAGATTTTTGGCTGACTGCAAAATTTCAAGACATGTTTTGCATTAAAAATAAGACAAAGGCAACCACAAGGTTTTCATTTTTTCAGAGATGAAAATTCTCCACAGTCGGTGCTCATCTAAGATAGGAAACAACAGCTTTCCACATGCAAAACCCTCTCCTAGCTCTCATTAGCAATAAACTTGGTCTGAGATAAACAGCAGATGGAAAAATCAGAATAAAATAAAGATCCCAAAATACAATAAACCAGCAGCTTCTTTTAGGTGGAAAGAAGAGATTATGTGGATGCATCTGGAGAAGAGGAGCATTTCCAGACTTGAAACTAACGATTCAGAAAAAAGACTAACAAATTACTATTACTTACATGGAAGATATTCACCAAATGAGCGTCAGACTTCCCTCTATAGCTGAAGGTGAGAGATCAGACTCTCCAGAGAACATGCCAGGGAAGTCTAACCTTGGGGCTTTGAATGGCCTCCATCAAAATGGATCTCTCTCCACCATCCTAACAAGGGATCAGAGAGAGCCTAGGCTTCCAAACCTGCACTTAGCTTACACAACCTCATGCACCAGAAGCCTAAAAAAGCTGCTTCTGGGGGTGCTTAATCCATTCTGATAGGCATCTCACATGCCTACAATAATGACAGGTTCTCAAGAAATTACATGATTGTACAGTGAGAGCTTTACTTTATCATTTTTATTAGCATAGTCTGTGTGCTGGCATCCCCCCCCTCAAAGAACCTCAATCAATGATCAGGGCTCTATTCAGCACCAAAATGTAGTCTTATACTGTGAGAGTAGGATCCCCCCAAACTGTTACACCTTACTATATGCTAAGAACATATTGCTGACATTTAAGATTGGTAAATTAGTATCTTATTTCTTTTAAATCACTACAGCGGTGTGTTTACAGATGCAGAATTAAACCTTTCCTCTATTATTCACAAATGCTGTTGCTACTGATGTGAATCCCTCATATATTAATTGGGTTTAAAGGTTATGGCGCGCCCTTCCACATGTAGTGGCCCTTTTAATCAGCAAAACAAATAATGTAGTGCATTCATTAACAAGATTTTTAAAATCTCTTTGGATGATAGACAGAAGCCAAGCATTAAAAATATTCACTTGAAATTTCCTTTTTCTGATGCTTAATGTTCCTTGTCTATAGGTGTGGAATTATCTGTAGAGCTAATTCCAAGGTAAAAATAAATATAAAATTATCACTAAATAAATGATTGCTTCTTTGCTGCTCATGCATCATATAATTAATACCATGATGTGATCTAACATGTTAAGGAAATAAAAATTTGCCATCAGCAGGCTGAAAGAAATTTGTTTATTAGTTTACTGTGATTCAATTTCTGAGAATGTGCTTCATTGATCTTTGCAAAAGAACTTTAATTGGAAATGAATATCACAATCTATTTACCACACCACTAAACCCAGTCTGCTACAGTTCATTTAAACTACACCTGCTACTTAATTTTCCAATAAGAGGAAAACTTTGAATTAATACAATAAGAAGCAGTTAGAAAGTAGGCTCAGTAGACCACTGTTTTAATCAAGGTGTTCCTTGCGTGCCCTTATGAAATTCTGCTAGAAGCTGACTGGGATTTTACATCAGAACCCGAACTCAGATGCTGTGCGTTTTGAATCCTATTTTCAACATGCAAAGTCATTCCCCCTTTGTCTGAAAGATCAAAAATCTATATCCAGTATGCAGATTCAGAAGAAATATTTGAATGCTTTGGACCACTGATGCTTGTGCCCTAAAGCAAGGGCAAAAAGACCAATATGAGCCTTTTTCATGTCTTGTGTGATCTCTGGAGAATTAACCTGGGGGGCAGTGTCATGTGTAGTGAAGTAAATCGAGGAAGATGACTACAGAGTATAATACCCTCATGTCCTCATCTCTACATTTAAGCAAGAGTCAGAGCAATCCTAAAGGTCTTATAGAGTCTCTGGAAACACTATTATTTGTAGGCTTCTTCTCAGGGACAAGGGGTCTGTCCCTTTTGGCTGGCTGACTAGGGATGAAAAATGACCCCAATCCACATTTTGTGATAACACTGTTCTAGAATTCAGGATAGAAGCCCCTCCTGCCAAAAGATGTGGGGGGAAAAAAACACCGCCAAGTTCAGCTGGCCTAATACAGCTCCTCACACACTACTCCTCCGAGCCACAGCACACCCTTAGGGCTCAGTTCAGATTTGTAAGCCCTTGCCGTTTGCCCGAAAAGCTCAATTCATCGCAGCATTGCAAGGCAGCCCATGACTAAGCACAAAGGCAGGGCTGTTATCCTTGGCATTTAATACAACAGGACAGCAGGAGGCACACAGGATGAGCTGAACAAAGAGAAAGGCTGAGCCCCAGTGACTATAAATGTGCCATGAGCAGCTCCCCCTCTGACCCACTGCGATGAGCATCCCACCTCCCCGAAGAACCAGCAGGAGACACTGGCATGGCTTGCCTGCACACTGCAAAGCCACACAGCAGCATTTTCCAGTTCCTCGGGTCAGCAGCTGGCCATGTGAGGTTACACATGCTGAACACCCTTTACATTAGAAATGAATGAAAAAGTCATCGGGGATATCAAAAGATTGATATGGATACCTCTGACTGTTTTTCATGAGTGCTTCACTGGAGTCTCTTCTATTCAACATACTTGTGAAAACAGCAATAGAAACCCCTAACTGGGCTAGGACTGGGAGATTTTTCCCCCAAATAACCACCACTCTCACAAATAGCACCCCACTCCCTTCTTCTTGCTGGTCAGTCATTTCTGTGCTTACCCTGGGCCAAGATCTGGTCTCCATTTAGTAAAATTCCTCAACAGTGAGCTAACTAAAAATATATCTCTCTTCCTAATGTAATATGTTTATCCTGATTAAAAAACAAGACTGCTATGAAACGCTGTAGTCTCCTTCATAAAGCTTTCTTCACTTTAACACAGTGTCTAATTAATAGGATTCTTTTAACATGATTACCCTTTGTGTAATATTTTAAGAGATTCTGAAAAATTAATTCTTTTACAGGTTATACGCAAGTTATAATTTTTCATTAAAGATTTCTGCAGGGTCAACTTCTGACCCTGCATTTTGCAAAAATGGAAGGCACTAACTACTGTAGAGTTACCACAGATTTATCACATCAGGAAAACACAGTATTGTAAAGCTTCGCTGGGAACTTTGCCCCCTGGCTTGTCAGACCATCTCTGACAGAATTATTTATTTCCTCTAGAAACACCCAGTTGTCAAAATTGAAACTGCTCCCCTGAATGAAGAGGTTTCAGGTCGTTCTCCAGGCCTGGAAAAATGTTGGAAAAAAAATGTAGGAATGACCAGAATGTTCATTCTGACATCTTTGGGATGAGCAACCTCAGGAGAGCTTTCCTTAAAACCACTTTTTGTTTTGAAGTTCATTTTCAAATCTATTTCCAAAAAGAAAAAATATAAAATGAAAAAGAATGAAGCTTGCAAAGAAATATTTCAAAAATATCAAAGATAAATATTTTGAGAATATCCAAAGTAAATATTTTAACTGGCCACATAATCCACCTCCCCCCCCGTACATTAATGTATGAAGACTGTCAGATCACCTTGTGTCTCTTCTAGGAATATTCTTACAGGAAGGGTTGAACAGAACATAGGAGGAATGCTGACAACTTGGCCAGACCCTTTGGAAGGCTAGGATCTGCTGAGGATGAAGGCAGCTCAGTGGTCTGCATGACGAGTTGTGTTAATACTTCAGCACATCAGAGATGAAGGAAAGCCCTTCAGAGGGCCCATTTTTTCTGACTTTCTGCATGGGCCTATGACTTGGACTGTTACATTAATTTTCCTGCACTTAAATTGTTCCCTGCTGGCTTCTGAAAGTATGATTAATATTCTTCAGGAATCTGTTATTAATTCTTCATTACAGTGTAGTCGCACAAAAGGCAAGGGGAATATTATGTCTGGCTTGTTGCACCTCACCAACCATTTCAATAAATATCTTAAAGAACAGAGGGTGTGCAGAGAATGAAGAGTACTGGGAACTGCTTACATTCTATGCACTGCAAAATAGATCACCAATCTGTCTGATTTAATAAAAAAAAAGTACAGAGCAGAGTTAAATCACAGAGTTGGATGCTGTAAAGTACAGTATTGTGAATGCGCCTTAATATATTCAGCACCGAAATGGATATGCATTATATATGTTATTTATTTTAGCTGCATAAAGGCAAAAAGGTGGCTTTTATATGCTATACTGTTCTAATAAATATCGTGGTTCCGAAGCAAAATTATGAACAGTATTAAAAATGAAGTACACCCAAAACACGCGACCTGCAAATAAAGAATATCCTATGGGGGGAAAAAAAAGAGCTAAAAGAATTCACCAGCGAATAAATACAACACAGCATAATTACAAGCTCTTGTGTTTTTCAGCCAGGGTACAATCATACAGTTTACTCAGAAGACTTCTAATATCCTCTGGGTACATACTGCATTTATGAGAGCGCTTTCTGTTGCGAGCTCTCTCTCTTCCCTGCCTGGCCCTCCACGCTCTTTAAATGCACTTTTGGGAAAAGGTCTGTACTTGAAAAGGGAAAGAGCAGATTCTTGGAGAAATAACTGGATTTTTTTTTAAGTTCTAATTTTGACCATTCTCCCTTTATCAGCTCCTCCAAAGTCCAAACTCTACTGATGCTCAGAGCTATTTTTTAGTTGAATCGGATTAGCCTTGGACTGCATCTTTACTTACCAGGTCCCACATTTATTTATTTATTAGCTTTTTCTAGCTATTAAAGAGAGAAAAAGTATTAATAATCCGTTTACACCAAGGTATTACCGTACTCTTTAGTTAAGACAATTTAGCAAACTAATCATTTTAAAGACACTATACTACGATGGTCACCCAAGTGTATGTGATCACACACAGCTAGTGCCATCTGTACCCTCTGCCCCCAAGTCTGTATCTCCTGGCAACACAGAAAGAGTAAAGACAGAAAGAGCCAGTTTTGCAAAGTTCCTGATTATTATGCCTAACTTTAATGGAGCAGTAATTTGGAAGTAACGTGATATTACAAGTGGACTGCAGCACTATGTGTTAACGCCAGCTCATTAGGGTTTCAGTTATTCAGTTATCCATCAAGCCAGATAAGAGCTGGTTCTGTTACTTTTTCTCCTGAAGGTCACAGATATTCAAAAACACTGTGAGTTTTGGGCTCTATGTAAGTATTTACATACAGTGCTTTGACTCTTCCTTTATTTTTAGACTTCAACATGGGGAAAATTCATATTGGAAATTCAGTTAAAACTGAAGTCAGAGAGATCTTTTCTAGGGATTACTTACTTTAAAAGGACTCAAATACAGTATTTTAAATCCATTTATCATTGATACAAATGGATTTGTCTCCTTTGTGCTTTGATCAATGTGAATTTGGTAGTTTGTGAAGAAGTTAAGCTTTCCAAAGGCAAAAAACCCCACTGCTACAGGTTGTGTTTGTGGAAGCACCAACCAGTGATAACATGGTGATGGTGATAACATTTGACTGATTTGCTAAAATATGAAATCAAAGCTTGCTTTGTTCAGAGCATTAGTACATTTTCTTTCGACTGTGTATTATAGAAGATACACTGTAAAAAAAAAAAAAAAAAGAGAGAGAGAGAGAATAAACTATTGGGATTGAGATCATGGGGATAGTGAATCAAAACCAGGTTCACTCAGTTAACCACTAACAGAAGTTTGTATTAAGGCACATTTTAAAGCAGTCTTGGGACCTGAAAATAAACTGCCTAGACATGGATCTAAATCATCTCAAGAATGCTGTTATTATTATAGAGAAATCTGAAGCTTTATGAATGAAGGTAGACTGGTTAGTTCAAGGTACAGGACTGGATACAGCACCAGTCACAGAGTGAAAAGTATAAAACCAGCTTGCTCTGCTGACACAAATTACAAGTGTTGAAGTGGATTACAGAAGACACATGTTCTAATGAAAAGTACTGCAGCGTGAACACTCCTGAGATGACAATGAGATGAGAACTTGTTCTCCAAACCTCTCTTCCTTGGCACTCCTAAGAGCTCTCAATCACTCCTTTCAGTTAAGTACTTACTGTCTCATTTCCCTCCTGCTCATCATTTACCTGCTTCAGCTCCTCTTTTGTTCCCTTAACAGCAGATTAAACTTTATTTCCCTCTCCCTTGATACCTAACCTCATCTTCAAACACGACCTCCAGCCTTTGCCATCCTTGCAGTGGAAACCTTGCACATACAAGTAGCACGTTAAAAGAAGGAGTTTTGTTGAAGCCTTTATTGATGCACACTTCCCAAGCCACACAACGCAGTGTCCAGGGAAGCAGCGAGGCCAGGTTGGAGCAGTGCAAGGTGAAAGGGCCTCCTAAGAAGCAACCAAACACTCAGTCTTTTCCTTCCAGTCTCCTGCCATCATAATAAGGAAGGTGAAAGTCCAGGATTAAATTGTGTAAACACAAACGCACTGAAAGATGGACGTGGATCGCTTCAGAACATGCAAGAAACAGTCTGTTGTCTTGATCTCTATTATGTGTCTTTCATCTTAATGAACACATATAAAAAACCCCTACAGTATCAGACATCAAAGGTGAGGCACATCTCACCTCAATTCAGCTATCTACAGGTTATATGTCTAGATTATACTTGTGATTTATTTAAACTATTTTTGGATGAGATGGATCATCATTCAGAAAATAGCTCTATCTCCCCAGAGACCACAGAGAGCGCAACTTCTAGATGATTAGAGGCAGTTGAGATGGAATCTTTCCAGATAGATGAATAAATCAAAAAACTGTACAAATAAGGAAAAAGGAATATTTTGCCTGATTTTCAACTGAAACATGTTAATTGGCTATTATTTGCAAATTGCTGACTTTGTTTAAATATATTTAAATGACAGAATGTAATTACAGAAGCAACTTCTACTGTTACTTTGAAGCACTGATGTTAATTTGGTACATTTTGGAGAAGCAGGCAGATATAAGTTGGAATTGTCTCTAAACATAAAGACACACCTTTAATACTACTCTTTCTCAAAAGATGCATGGTTCAAGGGAATAATTTCTTTGTAATCAGTAACCGGTTCAATCTTAAATGACTGATCTTCTTCATGCCAGAAAGTAATCTGTTCACACTCTATGTAACAGCCAAACCTGGCAGAGAAAAAAATTGAGGAACTGTAGTTACAGCTGACATGAAAATATAAAAGAGATCCAACCATATGAAGTAAGCAATAGAGCTTTGATAAAAGAGTAAGGTGAAATATGGTGAAATAGTCATTCATCAGATAGGTCTGTAGAAGTCTGCACTGACATTCTGAATTTGGATAAACGGCACAAGTTTTGATCTGTCTCTGGAAAGACCGAGGAATTGCTACTTCATACAGGATATATACTACAGAAAGCTTTTCATATAATTCAAATAAGCACATAATATAGAGAAAGAGTAGGAAAAATCCGATTCAAAATCAAATCTGAATAGATACAGGCACTGTGAAAATAGGGATTTGTATTGCATAACGTGGGTCTGAAAAGATGTAACTTAAAGATTCAAAGCAAATCCAGTTACAGCTAAGCAACAGGAATATGTTACATTTATAAAGGCCAGATTTCTGCTACTTTACTCATATTGGATTAACAGTCTGCCTTTACAAAACGCCCCCCTTAAACCAGAGTCTACTCTTGAAGTAACAACATCACATCCAGTGTTCCTTATGAGTTGATATAAACACATCACAGATGTCCGGTAAAGGTAGTCCCTACTATCCGCAGCTGCACAGTACTGAGTAGCTGTCATCCTGATATTGATTACTGGTTAGATTACAGATGCAGATTACAGATGCATGTGAATAAGAAAGTCCCACAACATGTCAAAGTGGAATTAGCTTTCTCATAATATCAAAATATGTTAAAAAAACTTTTTTTTTTTTTTTCCTTGGGTTAAACATGAAGATGCCTTGACAGTTTTTAACACAAAGATTTACTGCATATATTTATTCCAATCAAACTCTTAACACAGAGGTGAGTTCTAAATGAGTTACAATCTCTTAAGAAAAGATCTAGGAGCCTTGCAGACAACTCAGTAACTCACCCAGCAATGTTCACACCAGCAAGACAGACTACAGGCTCCCTGATAACAGGAGTTCCTGTATGAAATATGCATTAAATGTTTGCATTTCAGAGTCTCACAAGACACACTGAGGTGTGGTCACTCTCACTTTGAAAAGGTCGTATTAGAAGGAACAATGCTTCAAGGAAAGGCAAAGAAACAGGCACAGACGTGAGAGAGGATGTTCTCAAGGAAAAATGACATTTGGCCAAGGTAAACATGATGTGAGCACACTCAGCTCCACTCCCAGGTGAAGGACTGCAGCGTGGTCCTGTTTCACTGACAAAATCCAAAGCCTTGGCTTATGCTATCCATGGGAGAAGAAATGGCAAGCAGCACTAGGGAGTAGCATTTTAACTTGTCACAGATGTCTGGGAAGTAATGAGAGGCAAAGACTTTCCAGAAAGTAAAGATGTCCGAAGCCAAGAGCCAGAGCTGAGAAGTATGGCTGTCCATAGGCAAACTGGAGGCAGCTTGGCATGGAAAAAAGTTGGGTATAGAAAAATACCATGGATTAGAGATTCCATTTCCCATGTTCAGCTTGTTAAAAAGTAAGACTATCGCAAAGTAATGCGGTTACCTTGCAGTGCCCCGTGACATTTCACCCTTCTTGAGTGCCCCGGTTTGAGTGAAAACAGAGTATCAGAACCTTACATATCAACTTCAAAGTATTTCCCAAGACTCTGAACTCATTTGTTTTGCACTGACCATTACAATTTCCCACTAAGGGATATTACAAAAGGAACTGCCATTCTCTTTTTTTTGGGACACAACTTTACACACAGTAGTAGTTCTCTGCAGAAGCTGGGGAAGGTCCACAGAGTGGCATATATGTCATCAGCAATTTCACATTGACCCAATCCACTCATCACAGAGTTCACTGATCATGCCTGCTACCTCTCCTGCTTCCAACGTGTCAGGCCTGAGAACGATGCGTTTGATCATAGAATAAATGGGGAAATACTGTGCAAGTGAAAGAGCACTAATGCCCTCTTCAAAATTCCTCATACAACTTCATCTGGAATACTGTGTAAACTGTAGTTTAACAGCTTAGTCTGAAGTGGAACAGCTGGCAAGCCAAGGAGAAGATCACAGAAATGAGAGGCCTAAGAGATCTAATGTAGCAGATCAGAAATGGAGTCTGAGTGAGGATAAGTCTAATGTGCCAACATAAGCTACAAGAGTAAGCATGACATTTTAAGTGGGAGAAAAACATTAAGGAAGATAATGCCACTGAATTGATCAAGCATGAATACACGTAACCTAGAAATGATTAGAAATGCGAGGTCTTCAAACATCTGTAATTACTACCCTAAGAATGACACTACAACATTTGTGGTTTAGGACATAAAATTGATCTTCAACAGGAGTCAAGGTGAAAACAGTACTCTACATCCCTGGGAAGAGTAAGGAATAACGGGCCACAGGAAAAGTCACTCTGTTTCTAGACGGTAAGTATTGTAGCTTATTTCTCAAGCTAGATGAAAACAGTCGTTTCCCAGTACTTTCAGTGGAATATTAAACATCTCATATACATGTATCCTCAGTATTTCATTAAGTTTTTCACTTACGCATATGTTTAGTTAGTTTTCAATCACTGAATATGTTACTAGGCATACCAAGATTCGCTTGCCATCCAACCTTTTTAAAGGTTGGCAAGTTAATGGACCTAACATTTAGAAATGTATTTTGCCCTTTGTACATTTCTATTAGCTTCCAGAGAGTAGCAATGGGAAGGATTGCTGGAAAGTTCCCTCATGCTTAATTTATCTGTAGAAAGACTTAGGAAAAAAAGCATTTCAGCTTGAGAGGGAGAGGGAACGGACACAGACATTATAGCCACAGAAAATAGAAAGGCAAATAGGAAGCAAAAGACTTGAAACAGTAATGTCTTGGTAATAAATGTCAGCCTACCTGAATTTGAAGTCAATAAAAAGTAGATTAAAAAGAGGTGCAAACAACAATATTTTGAATTGCTAAAGATACTGTTTTCTCCCTGGAATAACTGTTTTATCATACACATTAAAATGTATGATTTGCTTCATTAATCACACTCATTTCCCTTCCAGAGGTACTGGTATGATCACAACTTATTTCACAGGACCAATATAAAAAGGTTGAGCTTTTATTTTCTTTCATTTGAGTATTCAGCTGATTGCTGTGAAAAACATTTTTCTCCCTGAAAAGTTTAAATGCTTTGTGTCTGAATGTACAGGCTGCAGTAGCCAGAAGCACTTTTTGCCTACCTGTAGTTTCAACTCCAAAAGAGGCGTATCTTCAAAATATTTTTTTCAGTCAATATGTTAGCCAGTCTGGCCAGAACTCCTTTCATGAAGGGAAACTAGTCCATAGGTATTTATCATTGATAGTATTGCTTTGGTATGAATTTACAGAGGATTCATGAAAACTGTGGTCTTTGGCAGATGCTCTTCCTAGAAACTAAATGAAAACAAGAAAAATCTTCAGGAAACCAAACCAAACCAAACACAACAAATCCAAAGAGTTGTATTAAAGTACCAAAGAGTACGTCAGATTTACGGCTGGTATAAACTGTCAGGAATCCTGTCTTTCCATTGAGGATATGCTTGTTTGAGCAGCTGCCTGATGAGAGCAGTGTCCTGTGTCTTTTTACCCATTCATTCTTTCTGCTCTTTCCCTCAGTCCTTGTTTCATTCCACTAAAAAGTGAGCAGAAGAGAAAGGGAGTAAAAAGTACTTCTCCCTACTGGGTTTCCCCACTGTTCCCATCATCCACAAAGTCAACATGACCAGACTTTCTCTGGACTTTTTCACAAATTCTATCCCGGTAGTAAAATCACCACATTTCCACATGTAAAATGTCTTTTAAGAGTGTGTGCTGGAGCTGCAGCTGGGACATAATTCCCTTCTCAGCACAGGAATTACTTTGACTTACAGCAGCTGCAGGTCATATGCAGAGTAGTACCTGTATGTTGAATAAAGGTTTCTTTCTTGGTATGCTGAAAAAATCATGAAGTGGGTCTTCAACTGTTACACAACAGCAGACACGCTTCAGAGTTACACAAATGTCAACTCTACAGCAAAGAAAATGCACAGGAAAAACAGGGCCCAAGTTTTCAGCATGAGAAAATTAAAATTAACATCTCAAAGTCAAGTGACGTCAGATGAGGTTCTGGTTTACTGGTTTAAATGTCTTTTCACCTTGAAAGATCCAAGTCTGCATGTACATGATTTCTTCAGTATCAGCTACAGTGTCCTTGAGTTAGATGTCTTTAATCCTGCAAAGCAGAGGTGACAGCACATTTGCTACTTGTTTCTAGAAGTTAGATGAGCTCCCTGGTTAACTGGTGAACTCCAGAGCTCCTAAATCAAGAGGAAGTGTTTATAATAACGATTGGTTTTAATGATTCTGCATCTTCCTAAACTCTAGCTAGGCCTAATATTCATTTTGGTTTACTGAATTTCTGCTCTTCTCACTGCTAATTCGTGTTTGTGTCTACTTCACTAAAAGCTCTAGATATTACATTTTTATTTGTATGTTAATTTAAATTGCTGCTTAAACAAAAAGGACATCATTATGACGATCACAATTGTGAACAGTGTCTACTCAAATATCTTTATCCTCTGTGCCACAATGGTATGTGTGCACTTAAAGCATTTTCCCCATTAAATGCAAAGTGTTGGAGAAATATAAAATGCTGCCAACATCCTTCTAACACATCGCTGGTTTGGAATAAAGCTTTTTATTCCATTTGTGCTCAAGTGGCTAGGTTGCACGTGAATAATTAAAAAGTACCACCAAAACAAATTTAGCTGTGTTTGCTGGGAAAAAACAACAACAACAAAACAACAACAAAAACAAACCTGCAATTTAATAGACAAAAGGTAAAGAGAAACATCACCATCCAAACTCAAGGTAGTAACTGGATCACAACAACATCAAATCATGTCTGATAACATATTATCCTGCTTGGGGTATTTCTCACCAGCATCTACGAACATGTAGTGGCGTTGACTGTCAGCATCTTTACCCAGCATCCCGAGACTGCCACAGGCTCACCTCACCACCTTTTGTGAATTTTCACCCATTCTGCAAATGTGGGAGCCCATCAGCCCAAAGTAAAGCTTGCTCCTTCCATTAGAGTGTTCCTCTGTCCAATTCGTGTTACACAATATAGCAAGATGAAAGGCAGAAAAAAAGCCTCGGTCCTTCATCTCTCTCTCAAAAGCTGGTAGGTTCTCTCTACCTTTTTCTGGAACTAAATTTAAGTTCTTAAAATAGCTAAATAATGTCTCCTGTGTGACTCTTAAATTCTCGTGCAATATGAACAATACCCAGTAATCCAGAAGCAGTGCAGATAGCCTGAGACTTTTAATGTAAGAATTGGAAGAGCTTTTCAGAATTCCTTTTGGTGAAAAAAAATTTGTTTGTCATCTAGGAGTGGCCACATTCTTTGAGTACTTATGGTCAGAATACATAAAAAGCAGTGCAAAGGCCACAGAAAACAGACATTCAGAAGTATTCCTACCAGCAACGCCTGTTTGTGTTGATCCATCAGATAGGCAAGTGTCCATAAGCCCCAGGCACTGTGACCAGTCACACCTGTTTCAAACCTGCACCTTTCACAGGTTTCCTTTTACTACACTGAGCTAAAACAGTTGTTCTCTGATAGGAAAGAAATGAAGATATGAACTCAGAATGGTACTATGGAAAATAACATTCAGTGTACCAGGCAGTCACACTAAATGCAGATGATATGCACTATATGATCCCATTTACTGCCTGTGAACTGCTTGAAGGCACGGTGAATTCACTTCTCTGAATGGTCAGACATGGATTATTGTTATTGCTGCTTATTTTATGGCACACAAATAGTGAGTTAAGCACTTCAGAGAAGTGGAAAGATATAGTTCCCTTATCCTACTAGCCGTGTTAATTCATGGACTGAAACTCAGGGCTTAGGAACTTTCCTCACTCTCCTGCACATTGATGGAGTACAGCTCTCATAACTTCTGAGGCTCTCAAACTAGAGAACTGAAGGGGAATATGAAAGAATGATTCCAGCTGTTACAGCGTGAAGGCCTAAGGCAATTAATGCTTCAATCGACAGACAAAGTACCGCATGCATTTCCCTAACAACCTGAGATATGCTAATTCAGGAATTAAATTAAAAACCACACACAAACACAATGGCTTCTAAAATTTGAACCCGAAAAGTTCAGGCACGAAAATATGAAAACTTCTGAAGTGCACATTTATATGCAGGCACAGTGAGATGTCTGTCTCCTCCATTTGCATACACACATCCCATAGAGATGGATACAGCCTACCAACTTTGATCTGTTTCTAAGCCACACCTCATCATTCCTACATCAGATTTCTCCACACAGAAGCAGAGATGCACAATAATCTCCTGTGAGGCCAAACCACAGCTCTGACGAGAGTGACTCCTTGATTGCAGCAAGAGTTTCATGTAACTGTAGATGAGAACTTTTATCCCTTTCCGCAATAGGATTTATCTGCACATTCAGGAGATTTTCCTGGAGAATAGCAGGAAGCCATCTGGGGTAACTCACAATCACCTGCCACTTTTACTAGTTTTAAGTAACTACCTAAACATTTCTTAGGTCAGAAAGCATGTCTGAGTAAACGTAGTCCTATTTTTTTCAGGAGTAAATCTGGTTATTGTGTATCTGATTCTGGAAGGACTCCCCAGATATGCAGCCGTCTGGCAGTCAAACAATAGCTATACAATTAACATCTCCTCTAGGAAATAAAAAATTGGTACACTATTAAGCTAACTGAAGTTATGTCTGCAGTTGTCTGTGAGTGCTCAACACCAGCAGCTGCTCCTGCCAGCTCCAAAGCTGCACACAGCACCGGGCTCACTTGCACTTGCATTTGCCTGAAGCACGGTTTCTTAGTGCTGGCAGAGCAACGCCACAACAACTAGACCAGATACTCATATTTCCAGATTTATTGGGCAGCACATACATACCTGCAAGGCTGCTACATGGGAACAGCATTCAGTCACAATGCTGAGAGTGTTACCTTTAAAGAAAGTCTGCTTTGCTTTTGTTCTGTGGACATGCCCTTCATAATGCTGACAGAGAACTTAGGAAGCACTCCACAATGCTACTCCAGTACATGTTGTGTGATCCAGACTCGGTAACTTCTCTGCTCAGTGTCAGTGATCGGGCAAATGTCCAATCAAACACAGAAAAAGCAAAACATGACATGCACATTCAATGCCTGTCAGTGAAATGAAAAAAAGGTGACACTTCTGAGGGGGTTCTGATATTGCAGACAGCTTGTACTATGCCACAGTGTAGCTGAGCAGACAGAGAGCTGGCTTGACTGGCCTGATTTTGCATGTGTCCTCTGTAACAACACTGGAGCTTATCGTCTTCTCATACAAACACCTTTGTTCTTCCTTCATTGCAGTCTATACACGCAGCACAGCCTGCCTCAATTACTTTCTTAACCACCACATTGCTTTTTTTGTACTTCTTTTAGACCTACCTATTTCAAAATGACTAAAAGAAAACAATGCATAATAACATTTATAGTATCAGGAAGAAAACCTGATGTATTCGCATGATGTTTTTTTCATACAGACAAACGTTAAACAGCTGCTTTTCTGAAGAAGCAGCAGCAACATAACAGCATTTAATTTACTTGGAGTCTAGAGCTACCTGCAATACCCACAAAATAAAGACCCGCTGACAGAGAAATCATTTAGGGCATCTCGAAGAAGCATAAAACATAACACACTAACAACAATATCCTGAACATATGGTTTTCTCAAGTTTCATTTCTGTGAACAGGTTATAGATGACACTTCAAAATTAAAAGCAATAACTGAGCTTCTCGATAAATCACAATACAGAAGTCGCTGGTAAACACATTATGGCAAAGATCTATCTTGATTCCAGCAAAGTAACAACATCTAGTAATTCTTGCACTGAGCCTCTCCCTTATGGATATATATATTAACTCTTACTATATTATATCTCAGTGCTATATATTAGATTGCACTTCTTCCACTCCCATACTTCATATGTCACTTGTATAAGCTTATATAAAATCTTGGGGCTTACGTGAGTCCTTAGTCAAAGCCCTCACATCTATATGGATGAAGACACCAGCAGCACAATGCCATGCAGATTTCAATCACAGCACTGCTGTGTACACCAGCCAGCCAGCTGTGTGAGTGTACCTGGAGTGGGGATACAGCAGTTCACAGCCGCCTGGCTGCCCCTCAGAAGGTGTTTGCGGCTCTCTGGTATGCACTTTGGCCGCTGTTCTGCTTGAACCTCAGCTGGCTCTGAATTAGCACACAGCTAGGCTGGAAATGAGAACCTCAGCTCTCTCTTGTCAGATCACCTCTGAGTCAGTATGAATTCAAGATCTGGATTTCCTAAACTGTGCTGTTCTTCCTGAAAAATTGCTTGACAGGGGCCCTAAGAAGTAAAATGTATTTTCTACCATGCAGTGCCACATTTCTCTTTATATTAACCACTTCTTGCTCTTCATAATACAGAAGTTAGAACATCCCCAGAAGACCATAAAGAACAGTACAGTGTGTCAGAGTGCCTGACAACTGTCAAGATTTCATCACCAACGTTACTCAGATGATGGAAGGCAAGCCTGTTGGCAACACCCGAAAGGCTCAATTTATTGTATTTCCACAGACTCTGCAGGCTTTGCGAAACACCCGCTGTCCACAGTGGAACCAGAACTCCTGGTATATCTCACAGATTCTTCTGGTTCCTGCCTTTCAGGAACTGCAAACATCAGATGTTGTCACACATGTTGCAATGTTTAGCAGAGGATAAACAACCCTGGATGCTGCTTTTGCTATCCACCTACTGACATTTTTCTTTAAAAATGCATAAAACTATTAAATAAATATATGCATCATTACTCATCAATCTGTTTATCTCTGTACTAATTTTATATATATACACAGATTAAATATTCATGTGCTTCTTTTCCCTTTCACAGCACAGTAACTCTTAGTTCCTTATTCTCCCACATTGGTGTTTCCAGTTGCATTGTACAAGTTGAAGATCATTTAGGTAAAAGCATCCTTAGGGACTTCTGCTTAAAAATTCCAAATTAAGTTGGGGTTTTTTTGGTTTTGGTTTTTGGGTTTGGTTTTTTTTTTTGTCCTATATCAGTAGTGGAGAGCTGGCCATATGCTTACGTTAAGCCTGACAGATCTTCGATTACCCCTTAGCTTGTAGTTATGCAGCTATAATGCAGTTTAGATACATTCCATAGTTGTTAATGGCTCAACGCACTGAGACCTTGAAGAATAACAGCCAAGGTTATTTAGTAATGTAACGCAATAAAATAAAACAGACTTCACCATGTATGCAAAAGTAGTAAATGCTTTGCTGATTTTAAGGCAAATGTTTCTTTAAACTTCTCAGAACATAAATGATTTAACTGGTACACACACGCACAAACACCAAATCACAAGCCAAATTTACTGCAAACTTTGCAAGCTGCAATAAATAGGTAAAGACATAAATTGCTGGCAATTAGGAATTTACTGAAGAGGGTAGTTAGGGGAATTGCGCTGATTCAGAGAGATGAAATGCAAATATACTGTGCTTACACGTATGGGGCCACTGCACCTGTGCCCCAGCTAAAGCACTACATCAGCAAGCCCAGCCCAACACACAGACCCTGAGGATGCAGATCACAAGGCAGCAGTGAAATCCTAGAGAGATGGTGTTCCCACAGACATTAGCCAGACCTGTGTTGGTTCAGCACTTCTGCAGCCCACAGCACCAATGGCATGCTCTGCCTAAAAACAAGAAAGTGCAGGAAAGCACTGATTGCCACCAACACTGCTTCCAGTTACAGTCCAAAGGCGTTATGAAACTAGTAATGGCAAGAAGGTGCTGGAAGCCCCTCTCTCAGAGAGTGTCTCGCTGCCTATGCACGTCCTGCTTTTGTGTCACACTGAAGGATGGTGGTTGCTACGGTAAGAAATCCCTACCACTGTAAGAAGTGCCTGGCTACAGCTGAATTATCATTAGCAGAAGCACCACTTCAGTTCCTGGAGATTACATGGCTGAGCGAGGCCATTCGTGGATGGGCATAGAGCAAAACATCCTCACTTTCTGGGGGTTAGCAAACTTCCATGTATTGAGTTACATCTCTACCAAGGTGTTCAGCTGGCAGTAAATTGTTGTGGAGTAGTCTTAGCTGCAGAAAAGGGGTTGGGGGTTAGGCGAGATACCTCTCCTGGCAACACTTGGCTCCAGAACCCAAATCCCCAAACTGCTACACAGGTGGCGGATGAATTTCCTTGCGGAAGTTGATCTTAAGTGAAATCTACGCCACAAAAAGTGTTTTTCTTTCCATTCCAACTACACGGTTTGATAACCTATACTTAGCATCCAGTTGGTGTTCTTAACTGCTTGAGTGTCTGTGCTGTTGCAGTCAAGGTCCTCTGCCCTCGGATCAAGTGGGGTACAGCAGCCGGTGGAGGCAGCCATTGGCAGGGGTGATAACTATGGTTAGAATTCAGTCTATAGCTAAAATAAGCTGTAACACAAGCCAGGCACAAGGGAAATCCATTCAATGAGTAGCTTGAACAAATCTATGTTCAATTAATGTAGCTTTTCAAACACTGTGACAGTGTTTGTGCTCTGAGAAGATGGTTAAGACATTGCTGCCACCAATCATTACGGCAGTTCTCCTTCCTCTCGGGAAGTGGTGTCAGACCAGGAAGGGAGCACAATTAGCAGCAACAAGAGAGTGGGTGGGGGAGTGCAGGATGAAAGGCAATACTGAATTTACTATTGAGGCATTCCTTAGGAGAAAAGGAATTTATGAAAAGAGGATGAGGACAGGGAGATGAAAGACAGGAAAAGAAGTAAAGATGAAAACCTCTGAGACAGGAACAGGAGGAGAGGGGAAAAGAAAGGGGAGAAAATCTGGAGGAAAAACAAACAAAAGGAGTTTAAAGAAGAAAAAAAATTATTCTGCAGTTCATGGTATTACTAATGCTTTCTAATTTGGGGTAGATTTGTATCTTCTGTTGCCTTGCCCCTGTCCTTGCCACCATCGCCCACTTAACCCCACCTATTCCATCTGGTCAGCTCAGACAAGAAATAGCACCGAGCTACAGAATGGATATTACTGGACAGTCATTTTCTGCCAGATGTAATGTATAAGGGCTGAACTCTCCTACATATCCCTCCATCCACCACTCACACTCCCCACTCTCTCCCCAGTCATTCATTTTCATGAAACCTTAAGGAATTTGCCATCTCGTATTGTGATGCCCCTCCTTCTGGTTTAGGTGCAATTAGCAAACAGGTTCCAAGTTATTAATGGTGAATTGACAAACACACGGAGGGCCTGACAGATGGACCAATTATATAAGCCTTATTTCCACAGGCATCCAGGCTGAAAAGAGGACAATCCATGAGGAACACGAATCACACTGTGAGTAAAGAGAAAGTGCGTGGGTAGGTGGCTGAGGGGGTGGGGGAGCAACGGAATACAAGAAAAAAAAAAAAGAGATTGCTGTCAGGGAGCTGAAAGGGAAAGGAACGAGCAAGAAAAGGTGTTGATGTTACTGGAAGGGGTCTGGAGCTTCGTGTCAGAGAAGGCAGCTGTTTTTGAAAGAAGAGTGTGTTACCTGAAGCTGTAAGATGCTCTGCAATGACAGGAGTGAACTGGGAGAAAGAGTTTGCTGGGAAAGTGGTCCAAGAAGTAATGAAGGGAGTGAAAAAAAGTTAGGGGATGAGGCAAAGGACAGAGAAGCTGTAACTGTTGAAGTCTTCAAGGATGAAGAGAAAACAAAGAACAGAACAGGTCTCTCATTTGTGCAAAGTGAGCTTCACTGCATTTGATGTTGCTATGGTGATTTACACCACCTAAGGACCCAGGTTCAACTCTTTAAGGCAATGCATATAATTATTCTTTTTATTTTCTCAAATAAGTATTTGCAGCCCCTTGCTTACATATAATGTGTTTCATAATTCAGAATTCTGCCATGGTTTGACAGATGACTGATGTACTCACATTACCAAAGCTAGTAGCGGTCTTAACTGGAAAGGTGCAATTAAGAAGTACGTTATGAAACAAACGCCCTTTGCAACTTAAGTGGTATTGGAAGAAAGGTGGTTGGTTTAAGAGGTTTGTAAAAAAGAGAAGAGAAGCAAAATTCAGTCATCTGGAGGTTGGTTGGGGTTTTTTTTTTTTTTTTGTTTTGTTTTGTTTTGTTTTTTAAATAAAGAACATAAACAAAGGATGATACTTCAAGGGTGATACAGGGAAAGCCATGTTACCCTGTGTAGACAGTAGAGACCCAAGAATTCAGTTCAGCATTACTACAAACTTATCCTACAACTTCTGGCAAGCTATTTAAATGCCTATGGTTCTGTTTCTCAACTTGAATAACTGCTGGAACTAAACTTACCCTAAGGGTGCATTTTCAGACTTCAGTAATAACTCCTAAGTGCTGTGAAAAGTGCTAGATCGCATAAGTGAAGAACGTCATTATTAAAATTATGCTTCAGAAATCAGCACTAACAAGGATTTGTTCTAGAGCTAAAACTGTGCCAAAAACATTATTAGCTTGCGAATCACAAAGCTCCATCGACAGACAGGAGAGAGGCACAGACAAGAGCTGCGCCTGTACCACAAGGGTAGGATAGGTACACCCAGCACTGCTGCCGCTTATCACCGTCAGTTGTTGCTACCAGTACACCTACAGCAGCACAGATCTCGCTGCAGACACACGTACCCATTTCATTTGCAGGCAGCCATCCAACCAGCAGTACCTCAGCCAAACAAAAATATGACACCCGAAGGCAGACACCACCGCAGCACTGGGGTGGCCCAACAAACATAAGTCATGGCTGGGGTTACCTGGAAGATGAATCTGTATCTGTTTAGGGTTCTAGGACATCCTTTTTTGCACGAATGTTGATTTGGTACATTCACTGGCTTCATATTAAAACATCGTATTTCAGGGTGCATTTCAGAAAGAAGCCTGACTGAATATAATACAGGAGGGAGCTTTATTTAGGAATAATGAGGAGTGTATGTAAGCTTCAACAAAACCATTAATTATGTGAAAAGCAGGCCTGTCTCCATCTCACTCTGCACAAAAGATTATTAAGCTATTAATAGCTAAGGCTATTAGAAAAGGTGCTCAACATTTTCTCAGAGAACGCACTTTTTTTCCCTGTAAACTCTTTAATACCCTGAAATTTTAGGAAAGATGCTTTTGATTTGGAATTGCTCTACAGAAGTTGTTTTTTCTAACACGCTTGTCTTGCATGCAGGACAAATGTTCATATCAGCTGGTATCATTTTTACATAAACACTGAGATGACTGATGTGTAATACAACAAGGTTACTTGATGCTATTACTCCCCGCTAATGTTAAAAGCTTGTTACCTGTCTAGTTGTCTGGCAATGCTGAACCAGCTTTTTCTACAAATTCAGATGGAAAAATTATCATCTTTCTAAAAAAAAAAAAAATCCAGAAGAAGAGGCAATGTTTTCTGCAATAGACATAGAAATATCCTCTTTCAAGATTACATTTAAAAAACCCCACTGTTTCGAAGCATCCGAGGTTTGTGATACAAAGGTAAGCCTTAGAACTTGTTTCAATCTTTTTCAAATTTCTTTAAAATTTCAACTTCTTCTATGCCCAGGTAGGTCAAAAAGAGTATTTTGGAAATTAAGAATAAAAAGACTTGAAATCCTACCTCTGGTCTGTGAGTTTCATGTAACAAGAGCAGATGCAAATAAGACTAGGCAGTATTTGTAGTGCACAGATTACGCATGCCTGACACCAAGACATGTGACAATGGTGAGCCAATTGAAGAGTAAAAGCCAATTTTGAATCCAGACAGACTTGAAAAATCTAAATTTTCTTATCTTCTACGAAATGGTGAGGATAAAGGTGTTATGAACGTTCTTCAGATTGAATGTTGAAGTTGTTTGTTCAGCGCTTTTTCTGCAATACAGCATGTGCCTAACCTTTATAGCTGGGATGCCTCCTGAGGGAGATGCACCTCTCCAGCTGAGAACCAATGGCTTAAATCACATATTCCTGCAGATGGAAAACGGTTATATCCTTGATTTACCTGCTCTGAGACAGCACCTTACACAGATTTTTGGAGCAAATGACAAATATTTACCCTGTGTTCGTTAATCTTATCTAAATTTAGTCCCCTCGGTTCACAATGGAAGTGCATAAACTGCTTCATTTAACTGTGATGCATCAAACACAAAACCGGTTTTGTGTTGATTTGCAAGCTACTTATTTATCTGTAGTATATATATACACAGGATGCTGTACTGCAACTCGCTAGTGTTGGGGACTCTACACCTCTTCAAGAACAAACCTACTGATTAAGGTGAAGCATAAACTGAAGAGGAGATACAGGAGGGTCTATAAACAAAGTGACTGGAAATAGAGTGCCTTTTTACTTTGAATCTTTTTTGTCTTAAATAAAACAGCAGACATTCCTCATCACTGCTTGGTTTTTGGCAGTCATGTCCCTTACAAAATCACAAAAAAAGTTCAGCCGCTTCTGCATCAACAGAAAGAACAGGGATCCTCTGTTTGCTCATGTAGAGACAGGTCTCGAGGCTTAGTCTGAAGAAACAAAAGCAGTGCCACCCCTGTTTTCAGGTTGTATTTTAGATAAAATATGTCAAGCCACTGATGAGACTTTGCCCCAGTCTGAATGTTGTCTGGGCTCTGTGCCCATTGCATCGCTCCAGGCAGCCACTCTGTGCCTCCCTTCACACCTCATCTCCACCTATGCTGTCCCTCCCTGCCTGCCTTGGCTGCTCCTCTTTAGCCTTTTCATGCACAGCATACTGGGACATCAGCACTGGGTGGGGCTCTTAATTGCTGCTCTAGTATTTAATAATAACAAGCAGAGTATTACTAATGAAGGTGCATAACTATCTGGCAGATTTGCACAACTGCTCTCCCAGTCTCCTTCCTTGCACCTTTGAGAATTTGATAGTGCATCTTTAAACCTGGAAAGTGAAGTTAAAAAAAAAAAAAAGCATTCATCGTGTTCTAGAAGAAGAAGGCATACGAAAGTCACTGCAATCAATCTGAATTTCTTCCTGTTAAAATCTAACCCTGTCTTATGGCTTTGTTTTGTTATTTTTGTCAGATCCCCGGATTCATCTTGTAATAATGTGCTCTTTCCCCAGAGACCTAGCCGGTGCCTTTCATCAGCAACAGCCTTCCAGAAGTTCCACTTAGCTCACAAAGCAAACACAATGTTTGGCATAATATTTCAAAAAGGTCATACTGTGCTTCCTAACTTAATGGCCATTTATATTGCTTTACAACATTTAAATTCACACTCTGCTATCAAGTAGAGCCGTGCCATCTAAAAATAAATTCTTAAAAGCTAAATAAAAAAAATGCCCTAGATACCTGGGTTTGGAAATGTTTTCTGCTTATCTGAAGACAAATTCTGATGTCCTTCTTCACAAGTCCTTTAACTCAAGGACAGGTCCACTGAAAATAGTAGGATAGGTGCTGAGGCCATCACTTCCAAGTATTAGATAGCGCCATAGGTTCCAAAATACCCACAATCTACCTCATACAGCCATCAGCACCGCATCCGAGTACCCTGAATTTAATATTTATTTTCACAGCTCATCTTCGATAAAGGTAAAGGGTAGTAATCGCATAGGACAATGGCACACAGAGAAATTCAAAGCAGGCGTATGCACTGTGTAATGGTCACAGGCCTGCTCCACACATATACGAACTAGAGCAAATCCACAGGTCTACCCACCACAGCAGACTAACGCCCAGCCCAACCTAGACTCTGGCTCACAGGCACGGCATGTGAATTTTAGCTCAGCACTCCACTCCCTGCCTTTACCTGTCCCCTGGCTCACATTTGATTTGCAATTAGCACATTTCCCTAGAGCTGACAATGCCATTCCAGAGTGCAGCTGCCAAAAAAGTCCAAAAAGCAGCATTTGTCCATAGGTAACCACTTGAGCTGATAGTAACTTCTTCTGACGAAATGCAGGAGTTTAAAAAACTGTTGTTTCTTTGAGGCAGTACAATCTGATTAACCAGCACAACAAAGCTTCACAAGAACTGAAAGCAAGCACAGCTTGAAAATACATCCACTGTCATTAAAATAAGCCGTACTTTTACCACTCTTGCACACGTCCCTAAAGATGTATCTGTCAATTCATTCATTTAGATACAAAATCAGCTGAAGGGCAGAGGGTGTTTCTTTGTCACTTGAATTATGACTTATTTCTACTTGAACCACTGCATCCATACTCTTTTACCTGCACAACTAAAGTAGCTCCACATGGAGCCCATCTACCTACAAGCTCTTAAAGCCTCAAAACCGAAATAGCTCATATCCCACGGGTACAGGTATGTGAAGCACAAACAGTTAAATACAGCGACATTTCCCACATCAGCATCTTTACCTTACCTGCAGTATTTGCAGTGATTCCCTGTGCTTGGAGGGGGAATCTCTGCAAATGCCACTGACCCAGTTTTGGCTTCCCAATTTGCATTTGCTCGTATCCATTTCATTTGATTGTCTTTCAAACTGCACCAAATCTTTGAAAATTGCAGTGTGCCAAAATTGTAGGCAATCCACACTGACAATTTTAAAGGGCTGGGAATCCTCCCTCATTCATTTGTTCCCATTTATTTAAACCATAGGTTTTCACTCACTTGCCTATGAAAATAGAGCAATCCAAGTATGTCAAATATGCACATTCAACATGATGTTTTCCAGAGAATGATAAAACCCCCCCTATATTCTATGAAGAAGTACTATATCAAGCTATGAATTGGCACCTCAATGTCATTGCAGATCAGAAAAAAGTACCCAAACCAAAAAGCATAATTTTGCTCTTTTCACGTTACTTTTCAAGTAGCTATGCTATGTAATTCTGTTATTTCAAAAATCTCCGATTCCCACCAGAAGATGATAAAGGTGACATTAATGCAAAAAATCAAATACTGGGAGTCTGTATTGTGATTAGCAATGTTCAAATTTACTATGCCATGCAGTTACATCCATATTTGTCTCCCGTGAAGCCTGAATTTTGCTTATGTTGGTATCACAATGGATTATATATATCGCGTCTTAAATTTAATGCATATTTCACACTAATTTCAAGTCTCCACCATTTTTCATTTTGCATAATTATGAAATGGTGATTAAGGCATGTATACAAAAGTCTATGAGAACATTTATCCCAAATCCAAATACCCAAAAGCCACATGTAGTTTTTCAAATAGAGGTGGACTCGTCAACCTTAGACAGACCTGAGGCAGCTCCACTCAGCATTTTCTCCTTTGTGTCACTATTCAGACCTCCTGAATTTCTCTCTCTTTGAACTCTCCTCAAAATATAGCCTGATCTTAATGACAGCCAAATATGCTGGGGGGGCTTTTCCTTGACTCCCAAGGACTTCAGGTGAAAAAAATCAGTAGCTCTCACAGGCAGTAGGTCCTTCCTCACCCTACATCAAGAGCCATTCCATTAACTAGATCCACATAGCACTGCAGGGTGGAAGAGAAAGCTGGAACTATTTCTTCTCCTTCCTCTAAACAAAAGCAGCAAGAAAACCAACAAATCTTTCCTATAGTTGCTACATGTAGTGCCAGCAGTCATCTACAACGTTGCATCCTGCAGATCTAAGACTCCACAGACCTGCTGTCCCATACTGAGCACGATGGGAGGTGGCCAGGGAGGAGCAGCACATTTTCCTTTCCATTTGTAATGACTTGAAACAATAAAGATAGTGCCCCATCTGCCTTAAACCCAGGAAAAGCTGTGCAATCACGAGACGAGACAATGGTGCAAGAAGCAGAAAGTCTGCGAACAAGAGGTTTTCTGCACCTTGGATTCACAGAGCTCATGGCAAACTGCAAAGAACATCTTACTGACAGGACCCCTGAAGAATGGCCTTGTCCCCACACAGCAGCTGCCACCACTTAACATCAGGATGTGCTTCAGCATCAAAAAATCTAACAGGGGCTTTTAATGCTGAAGATGTTATTTGTATCCCCACACAGCCTCACCACTGGCTGTGTAGTGACTTAGTGATATTCCACAAGCATGTAAAACATGAACAGTCTGCCATGAGACAGAACAAATATTTCCCAGTAAAATAAGTTTTTCCCTGCTGCAAATGGAGACAAATATGGCAATATTCCTAAGTTAGTTGCACAAGTCAGTAAAGTAATAGTTGAGATAAATTATTTCATCTTATAAACTTCATTCCTTTGGGCACAAACTACTTCCAGTATTTATGATTTAAATAACTAAATTACATTCTTCCATGAACAGAGAGAATAAACTAGAAATCAGATGCATGGTCATCTCCCATCACATTTTTGTGGATCTGTAATGAAACATTTGAGAAACTATATATGCTGCCTCTGATCGTGATTGTTCTGTTCATTAAAAACACTTCTGCACGTAAACTTTCAGCCGCAGTGCCAATCAAATCTACTTACTTGTGTTTGGAAGTTAATTAATAGTAAATTAAAGTTCTGGATTTCATGCATATTTTTCATCCATACATCAAATCTATCTCATGACTGGCATTTCAGAAAAAAATTTTGTTGGATTGTTTTAATCTAACAAAGGAAGCTACTAAAATGCCCTCTGTACTTCATTTTGTGGTGTCATTGAAAGGCATTTTTCAGGATATTTTACCAAATATTTTCAAGAAACCTTTCCTTCCTCTTCATATTTGTAGTAGCTGTCTATATTGCACTAGCATTAATAGAACTTCTGCCAAGACTTGGA
>JAAGNO010004978.1:68307-125714 GCA_033439905.1 Ceryle rudis
GCAAACCTGCTGATGGTGCACTCGATCCCACTGTCTATATCATTGATAAAAATGTTAAACCAGACAGGCCCCAGTACTGACCCCTGAGAGACACCACGTGTCACTGCTTTCCATCTGGACTTTGAGACATTGACCACTACCCTCTGGCTGCAGCCATCCAGCCAATTCCTTATTCACTGAACGGTCCACCCATCAAATCCGTATCTCTCCAACCTGGTGAGTAAGATGTTGTGAGGGGACTGTGTCAAAGGCCTTGCAGAAGTCCAGATAGATCACATCCATAGGTTGTCCCTTATCCACTGATGCAGTCACTAAAGCTATCAGAAAAAGACATCTGATCATCGCCAAATTTTAAAGAGATTAAATAAGTAAATACAATTTGCACATTTAATTATTTCCTCTCATTGAAGTAAGATTAGATAATTGTCATATTTAAACAGACCCCACACTAAGTTTGTCATCTGGATGCACGAACTGGATGCATCAAAGTGAAAGAATCTTGCATACTATGCAAACTTACTGGCTAGAGTCTCATGTGCATGGTACCATCAACAGGATCCTGAAATAGCAAAGGGATCCATTACTGCAAGTGGATACTGAAGGTGTTCCTCTGATTCATATCTCAGGCTCATAAATTGGGTGCTGGGGTTCATGCACATTGCAGAGTGGGATGACAAAATCACCATGAGGATTTCACAGGCAGAGACAAACACTAAATGGGAAAGCAGGTAGAATAAATAGAAGACTCGACTTTGTGATGGAAAATGTTTCTTCACCCTCTCCAAAGAAAGACTTTGGATACAGCCACCCACCTACACAACACCTATCACATCAGGAAACTATGACATAATACAGTGGATATCAACACTACTTCTTTCTAGACTCAATCCTTTCATGAAAAGTCAATTGTGTGGTTTTTTGATGAAAAGTAAATAAAGTTTATTCAGATTCTGGTAAAGTGTCAAATTAACTGCTACATGGGGAAATCATTAAGCTCAAAAATACTGGAATTGGCACCAAAACATGCTTAAAAAAGTCCCCTAGCTGAAAGGGATGAAATAAGATGTGGTAAAAGAAACTATCAAATGAGGAGAAGCTTATTAATGCAAAACCTCCAGGACTGGTCCCGAGACTCATTTTATTTAGCATTTTCATCAGTTATCTTGACACAAAATAGAAGAATCAAACTAATTAAACATTAATGGCACAAAGTGAGATGGCAGTGACCATACTGATGAGGTTCCCAATCACATACAAGAAGAGCTGGATGACATTAAGGACTGTGGTAACAAAAATGAGATGATGACAGTGAGAAGTGCAAGGATCTTGCCATGGAGATTAATACAAACTTCTACCATAAACTAAGGACACGGGGGGCGTTTTGCCTGGTCACAGGAAGATGATGCTCCTACAGGGTGATACAGCCATACACATCAGTGCAATACTACCCAAGGAGATAGGGCATGAGGTGGAAGATGGGGTATGTCAGTGTGAGGGTCATCGTGAAACTGGAGAGATAATCTTGTGAGAGGGCATTTGAATGCCCTAGTTATCTATTCCTACCCAACAAAGGCTGACAGGGGCTATGACTGCACAGTGAAATGCTACTGAAGATTAAATGTCAATGAGAAGGGCCTACATACACAGAAGAAAAGGTATGCTTAATTTGGGGCTGGAAGTTGGAAAAAAATTTTTAACTTTCTGGAGAATAAGGTTCTGAAACAGTCTTTTAAAAGCTAATAATTTTTAAGGCCAATTTTATAAAAAAAGGATTATATGACATGTTTGTCTGCAATTACAGAGAAGTAAACATGCTCACCCAAGAGAGCCGCCTTTTACTTCTACATCTTATGTTGCTAATGGCCAAAAGCAGCTCAGTAAGACAGATGGAGCTTCATTTCTTCTGCCAAGCTTTGATCTGAATTTACAGAACTTGGAGACCAAGCAGTCAGAGACAAAAAAGAAATGCTGTCCATATTCCATCCTACTGTGCTCTACTGTTTCATCTCCAATAGCACTGTGGATATAACTATCTTTGGAGACCTCTGCAATCTCTCAGCAAACTGGCTAAAATAAGGCTTTTTTATTCTGTTTAATTCTGAGCATTTTGGCAATTGTTTTCATGTGATTTCCTTCATTATTTGAGTGAAGGTTTATTGAAGCCTTCATAAAATCCAAGCATGCATTACGAGAAATGACTACATTTATGACCTGACATTATGTCATATAATTACATATTAATGTAATTTTAAAAATGAGTATTTTTCTTCTGATTGCAGCACAAATGCTGCACATTCTGCCACACACATAAATCCAGCAGCACCCGTGTCTTGCTTTGGAATATATTAGTGTACAAGAGTGGATTTTTTCTCTGACTTTGAAAAGCGAGCACTCACTCGGCATACGCTGTTCTTGGAGGCTGCTCTACATTCTGGGCAGTGGGGAAGGTTATCCCTTGTCACCAGAAAACGTTACTCGACAGCCTCCAAGACATTGCCAACTCCACAGGTTCCCCCATCATTTAGTGACTGGAATCCAACAACAGTTTTATTGTGTGCCATGGAAACAAATCTACTTGAGTGCACAGTATTTCAACAAAGATTTCAGATGCAGAGTGTTTCAAATGCGTATTTTGGTGGTTTAACTATGAATTTTAAGTGATCCACTTTTAGCCCATTAGAAACTCTTAAGGAAAGCTTAGTTTTCATCTTTCAGTCTTGGTAATTGTTGGTGTTTATAATCAAAATGAAAGACATGAAATATTGTTTAATAATAATTAAACATTATCATTTTAACTTTTCTCCTCTCTCAATTTATTAGCACAGATTTTTGCTTTTTTCGCCACTGGGCAAAGAACAAGTTAGAGAGAGAATTATTAAAATTGTCCTGACCTATTTTATTTCCCTACTTATGAGAGGATATCCCCTAAAATTACACTAAAATACTCTGAACTCTGCCTTCATAAATCAGAAGCCTTAGAGAGCAAGCAATAAGACAAGGCAGATCTTCAAATTGCTGAGTAATGCCTTTACTACATCCATCTTTTACTCTGTCAAAATATTAGCTTTTTACTAGACCACATTTTCTGTGCCACGTACAGCAATTATGATGTGACTGAAAAGAAAGGGAGCCTTGACAGGTTATGCTCTTGTATGGTCTCCAGATTTTAATGGGGCTGACAAGTCTCAAGGACTCTCCTACTGCAATGGCAGTGCCGCTCTGCACAGTATTTCCCACAGCCGCAACACCAGGCAATAAGCAATTTCACATCTTGCTTAAAAAAACACAGCAGCAGCAGCAGGGAGAAAAGTTCGAAAGCTGTATATAGGTTAAGAGCAAACCATGGTGTAAATCTCACTGGCTACTTGCCAGTAATTATTCATGCATCTGAACTGGCGTGTGCAGAATTGTGCAAGACCTTCCTCATTTATGTAAGGAAAGAAAATGAAAAATTTCTTGCCATTGCAGAGGGAAAAAGGGGATTGCAGTTATACTGGGCCCAGCATTACGTCACTGAATTCAAGCACAGTTTCATCCCTGACCTCTACCCGACTGGCAATGGGCCTGCTGGGCTGTCCACATCCGCTTGTTGCTGGAGTTCCTGCAATAATTCTGTTACCCCTGCAAGAGAAATTGACTGCAAAAGGCTTGGACAAAAAGCACTGTTACAAGTGCTCACTGATGTGAACACAGCAGGCAAGCCCCTGCTTTTGTCAGGTGCTTCTTAGGAACTTTTTCATTCCCGTTGCTCCCCACAAGCAGCACTGTCACTGCAGAGCCCACAGAAAGCTGTGTGGATCCAGAGTAAGGCACAACCATGGCTGGTAGCTTCGCCCTGAAAGCAGCAGCTCTCAGAGCTCTGAAGCCATCTGCAGTACCTCTTTTAATTCTCAGCTCACAAGTAGTGCTAGACTAATGGGCTGGCCTCCCCCATCCACTCTCCAGAAAACAGCATCTCCCCACAGTCCAGTCACACTTCTGCCCCAAGCGAGAGCTCTTCTCCTTTTCTCTAATTTGGGGGAAGACGATATGAATGAGAACCCTTCATTTTGGTGGCCTCATTTGCCATTTCTTCAACAGTAAGAGAAGTAACACAATGTACTCCATCTGTTGCAATGAATTATGAGCTTCCATTAGATGCAAATGTCGTTTGGGGCCAGTCAGCCTTAATAAAATGCAGCCGCCCTCTAGCCAGAAGTCTGGGAGCCGCTGTGGTTTAGCTGCTCAAGATGTCTTTAGCTTCTGGAAATCCAGCGGGCATTTCACAATCTCAGAATTCGGGGCTGGAGGGATGCTTAAGAGGTCATTACTCCTTCTGCCATCTCAAGGCATGCTCAACTTTACCATAACCCTTTGTGACAGATCCTTGTTCTTAGAGCTATAAAGCGCTGGAGCTCCCACAGCTCTTCTCAGCACTGTTTTTCAGCAATGTTTAAGCAACTTTCCTTAGAAATTCACTTACATAAAGAAGTCTGCACCTGAAAGACTTCAAAAAAGAGCAGGTATTTCATTCGGAGCAACACAATTACCACAGTCAATGTTGATGAGGGGAACTTGAGCTTGAGGTAGCTAAGGACCAATACTATCCTGACCCTTACAGCTGTAATTCCCAACCTTTCTGATGGTAAAAAGCCTTAAACGAGTCCTTCATTCATGGCCTTCTTGCTTCTTAAACTCTTAGAAAGTGAGAGGATCTCTCTCTGATAAAGTCAAATCAATATCTAACATGAGAATTGCTGGAAACATTTTTCTGAATTGCAGAGGGTTACAAGGCAGACTTGAAAAATTTACAATCACCTGTCCTATTGTTGTAGAAAAGATCTACAGAAAGCACAATGCAGGGAAATATTTCACTCCACTTGCCGAGTTGGAGCAACCTACGGAGAGTTATCCTGTGAAGACTGGAGAGCGCCGTAGCTGCAGTGTGTGCAGGCACTGTGCAGCACTGCTGAAAATAAGGCACCGTGGAACAGGGCAGGAAAAAGGAGAAAGACAACTGCAAATATCCCTCCCCAAAGTTGCCATTTTTGTTTTACCTGTGAAGGTATCTTGAACAAAAAGAAGGGAAGATGTGACCTCATACCCTCAGAATCCTGACAGCAGGGGGAGTGACACCCAGATTGTTTGTTAGCTCTGTAACAGGTGTTGCCATATAACCCTGGACAAGTCACCTACACCAGTTTCTCTGACAGTCTCCTTTTGGGCTGCCTACTTAGATTACGCAGCTTATATTCCTAAAGGTGCTTAGGCACCTAATGCCTCTGCAGACACATCTCTAAACCCCCCAGGTCATGTAGTGTCTTATGCAGTGTATATACAAGCTTTGATCTTGCCCACTATACTTTATCACATCATTTGGATCAGTATCCAAAAATTATTGTCACAGTTGAGCTCTGTGCTCTTCTGTTCTACAACAGGAACAACAACCACAGAGCCCTTTGGGAGTTAACAAGTGAACTTGCTTCTTTTATATATTCACAAAAGTCATGATAGGAATTCAGTATGAATGAAAAGCCTATCGAGAATCCATGTCAGAAAACCACCATATAAAATTATATCCAAAATAATTAAAGCTTGATTTTAACTGTAAAATTCATCCAGAAGTATGGAAACATTAGTTATTTTGAGAACAGAAACCTCCCCCAGTATTTGCTTCTCAGCAGACATTGGGCTCAGGATGACTTGGCCTTCCTAAGCTTTAGCAGCCTCATGTGGCCACGTCCAGAGGAAGGGAACCAAGGGGAAGTTAGGACAGTTAAAAGTATGCTCAAACTTGGACCAGGAGCTGGGTAGATGCAAAGTCAGTCAAGATTCACAAAATGTAATTATTGCTTGTGGAAATGAAGGCTGAGGGGTGGCCTTACTGCAAGTGTAAGCTTACATACAGTAGCCTAAGGGACTGACCACAGAGAACTTGTCAATCATTAGATAAAGGCATAATCAAATCCATGCTCTGGAAGCTAGAGAAACTTGGTCCTAAAAAAGATGCAGTTTCATGGCAGTGTGTACTTAGATGCTGAGATGGTTACTGAAAGTACACCATTGGAATTTTTTAGATGTCTTGCAGAAGAACTACTGGGAAAACTCTAGCATCTAGTATATCTAGTATATACTAATCCAGTCAGATGTTCGTAGCCTGGGGACAGGATGATCTATCTCCTGATACCTCAAGATCTCTTTCAAAATGTTAATATTTTGTATTATTTCTGTACTTCTGTAGTGGTTTCTTCTTGCCTCAGAAGGAATTTGCCCTTGCTGAGCACTGCTGTGACATCCTTATCCAATCCCTGTATAGAGGCCAATGAATAACACGCCCCATTTGGCCAGGGCTTTCTCAAGTGTAAACAAGTGCAATTTTAAAATGCCCCCCTCTACCCCCCCTTTACAAAAATAAACCACATTCACCATATTAACTGATAAACTGTGTACTGAAGTACTGACAAAACCCAGCAATAAATAATAAAAGCTTAATTCTGCATTCTAAAGGAAGCCTTAGAAGAGAAAGAGAGGTTATCACTTCAGCTCCCAGTAACAACAAGGATAAAACTGCAGTCGAATTGTGCACTGTGTTTTAAAAAAGTGGTGATATCAGGAGGAAAGCCACTGTTAAGATTTCCTATTACATGGTATAGAATGAGCTCTACAGGGATTGCAATGCTTATGTCTTTTTAAATGTTTAGAAGCTTCAGGTAATATTTCTATTACATGCAATAAGGTAAAAAGTACCCAGAAGTATGTTTTCATTATTCATCTAGTTCCCTAAGGAATTTCAGGAAAAAAATAAAGCCTGTATCCTTTTTTATATATATACAGACTGTACATAGAGGAAAAAAAGAAATCATAACAAGCAATAAATGTAGGAATTAAAAGCAGATGTTTGAAATTTAAAAAATTTGAATGCTTAACTAGTAAAATTTAATGTGCATTTTGGTCAACAGTGGTTTAATATTTTCTGCTTAATATTTGTCTTTTTGCTATTTTGATACATATTTTGATACTGTTGAAAACTTTTCTTTTAAAAAATGAGGCATAGCATGTGCAGAGTCTTCTTCTCACTAGTAAACTGCAAACATTGAGTAGGTGAAGGAAAGGTTGCCAGGTTACTGGTCACAGTGATTTTTTGGAAAAATCTGACAGACCAAAGATTCAGAATGATTCAAGCTGGAAGGGACCTCCGGAAGGAAACAGTGACAGTGGCTGCCCAGAGAGGCAAACACCTCATATGCATATAAACAGATGCTATCACTAAGAAAGAGGTGGATATGAAACTCTGTATCTCTAAGCACCAGTGGAAGAGCAGACATTTTTTGGCCTTGGTGTTCTAGAGTTAAACCATCTCTGAGAAGAGCTAAATAGAAAACAAGATGCTCTGAAACCTCAGGCACTGCATCCCAAGAGCTGTTCCAGTGAGACACTAATACCTTCCTGAGCAGTATGAAATGAAAAAGGAAAACTTTAAGGATTTTAAAGTGGGCTTATAGTCAATCCCCCCACACACAGACATCTACCATTCTGATGGTGAAGGTACTGTCCCAGTCTGGGAGAAGAGACTACACCGTCCCCAAGGAGCTTGATTTTAAGAGGAGGTAATCCGTGTTTAAGTCAGAGAATTAAACAGCACAGAGAAGGAGTTTGAGAATTAAACACCACAGAGAAGCAGCACAGAGAAACTTGTCCAATACACAGAGGTTTTTTCATTCTCTGTAACTGACAGATTCCCTGATGGAGACACAATTTACAATTCTCCTAAGCTAGTCTTTGAGAGCAGTGTGAAAACATCAGATTGAAATGGGGCTTCAGATTCAAGAAAAAAAAAAAAAAAAAAAAACAAACAACACTTGGAGAAATCCCTTCAAATAGAGGCATCTCCAGTGTTAAGGCAGACTTCCACCTTGTACGAACCCACACCAACAACACAAAACATCAGGAACCCTAACATCGAACAGGCACAGCAACAGGATCAGTTGATGGAACGAGTCCTGCCACCATTGAAGTGATGGTGTTGACGGATCCTCTAATTACTGCAAGCTGATCATTGCAATCCTCACATAAAAACTTCTTTTTCTCCCTCACTTGAGAAGCTACCAAAATCCACCAGAGATTATGCTTTCTTTGCCCTACATATAGAAAGCGCCTTCACCAGGAAGAAATCTCAGGTTCAGGCACAGAGATTTCAAAATAAATGGAAGCTTAGGAGTTCTGGGTGCCTATCCCCCTGGGTGTGAGTCAGAAAGATAGACCATTAGGAGAAATAGCTTTTTCTGGGATACATCCAGACACAGAAAGGGTACAGACTGAAGTACTGTGATTAAGTCAGGTTTTAGGGAGAATAAATGTACAATTTAAAACCGTGAAAAGACAGAAACTGCAGTGTCACAGTACGAACCTCTGCTAGTTCAGGGTTTCCATCACTGATGTGTCCCATACTCTGTGTGTGAACAATGTCTCTAAGAAGTCTAGCATATAAAAGTACTAGCAAAGAGGAAGAAAATCTTCATGTATAAAAAAACCCCAGTCCTCTGCTCTCGGTACAGAGATCTGTAATACTAACTGAGCGCAGAAAGCGGAAGCCAGTTTGCAGAACAAAATCCATCTGTATTAATAAATACCTGAATGGAAATCTGCCTTCAGGCCTGTTACACAAACTCAAGGATGCAAAGTCTTATTCACAGCTCTTGAGATGATTTTCCACTTTTCTTTCTATTAAGGTACACATTTGCAGCGTATAAAATTATAGTTATGAAATAATATTGTGGGAATTCAAAATATATTCCAGTTTAAATACAGAAAAACGGTCAACAGAGCATTTAAGAACCATGCTTGTATCATATTCTGCAGATTAAGATTCACTGATATCTCCAGACAAATTCCATGAAGAGCCAGCGTTTCTGTCAGAAATGAGAAGACACACAAATGATTTGCCTTTGGAGACTGATTCTGGTGTTTTTCTTATATTAAAGTCAGGTCCCTATTAAGTCTTTGGATTTACTGTGACTGTGTCTTAAATCTTAGGAAATGCCAATATTTTCTTCACTTTCTTTCCCATTTATTGCAGCATACTTCTTCATCTTCTTTCTGTCAGCCTCCATAATTGGTGGAAAGTAAGAGAAAAGCCCAGCATGGTGCTGAATCAATCTAATAGTGAGTTACAATGATTGCTGGTGGATCTGAGCTCCTGGAGGGAACGGGCTGTATTTTCACAAAAGGTAGTAATCTTTTTATTTTGCTTTCAGAGGCTCGGGAGGAACAAGTAGGCCAAGCAAACACTGTCTCACAAGCACTGCTGAGCGCAGAACACAAGGGTGGTGTTCAATGTCAGATCCAGGGTCTACCGTGACACACGAGGCAACCGGGGTTTCTTGAGGGGTTTCCCCTCCCTTCCTTCTTTTTTTTATATACTGGACCTTTTCATCCCATGTTTTTAGCCAGCCAACTTTCACCGTACTTTCCCAAATAAGGAACTACAGGGAGGTACCCTGCTCAAAATAAGCTTCTGCTATGTACTATCAACAGAGCACAAGAATAACTTCCACTTGTAAAGAGTTCCCAGAGTTCAGACACCAAGTCCACTCTGACACTAGGTCAGCTTCAAGAATATTTAAACATACACTAAACACCATAGCTACAATACAATAAATTATCTGAAAGGTTTCCCTTCACAGTTACTTTTCAACTACCAATAAATGTGTGTTCCTTTTTTTTTTTACATGTTGGTGCTCTTTTTTATGCCTTTTTTTTTTTTTTTTTTAACTAGTGCTTCTCTGTTTTCCTGCCTGCTTTTCTCCGTTCGTATTGCAGAGGAGGAAAACTAAGTGAAGTACAGAGTGAACCAAAAGAATGAGAGAACAGCTTAAGGGTTTTAGCAAGAAAAGAAGCAATTTCATCCAGCAAGATGCACTTAAAATTTAAAAGCAAATCAAACCCAATTTATAGCTATATAGATATGCATCAGCTAAATAAAACACAACAGTTCAGATATTCTTGCTGAATTGCAATTACTGTAAAACCTCACACATTTTAGAAATAACATTAAACAATGCTTATTAAGCCATCTGATATTCTGAAATCTTCAGATGTGCATTCAAATTTTTAAAGCAATTTATATAAAATTTAGATTTTGGCTCCCTTAAGAAAATCCATTAATGATCTTTATGCTCATTTAAGATAGACACTTTCTTCCTGATAGATTCAAGTGCTAAACAGAAAATAGTTTAGGTGATTTCAAGCATTATTGCTCTCTGATATTAATGCAGCAGCATACAAATAAATAAAATGAAGGAAATTCTTCCTTTGGAACTCACTTAAACAGCAACACTCTAAAGCCATCCTGAACTCTACTTAAGAAGTGGGGTGCATTTGTTGGGTTTTTTTTAGAAGCAAAGCAAAAGTTATGTATTAAAATGGTGCAAATCATTCAAGAGCCTCTGCCTACCGTTCCTTCCATGAGATGTCGTGTTAGTATAGAATAGAACAGATTTCCCTCGCACTCGCTTGTCAGCCATTGTTCAGATTCCATGCCCTCTCTTTGTTTGTCAAACGAAAGAGAGCCTGGACCCCAACTCCATCAGAGACTTAATAGAAACTGCTGTCACAGGAGGTAGAGAAGCCAGTAGCTCCCCACGCACCCTATTCACTGAGCCTGCAATGATCCAACTTGACCTCCCTTGCCTGAATAAAACGAAGCTTTCCTTATTTCTAAGCATAATCATGCATTTTGCTCCAGTCGCTTCTACTCCCCAGACTTTGACAACCTAAGAAAAGTGTATTGTATTTGATGACCGCTTGTCAGATCATCTCCCTTTCAGCAAAGAGGTCTGTGAATATAAATAGCCATTTGAGGCAAAAGTCACCCATTCATCCCAACACACAAACACATACACGCTCATTATTTTCAGCATAAAATCAATCTATTCCCTCCACCTGGAACTGGAGAGCATCCCACTCGTGCTTTAAGAACAGAATATGACAGGGAAGGAGAAAAAGAGCTGATGTATTATTCTTTGCTCAGTCCAAATTGGAAACTTACACACCCTAATGGCATTTTGGTTTCCGAATGAGTTCTTTGAATAATACTCCCTTCCCTTCTTTCCATTAAAATATCTAGAAATTAATAATTTAGTCTAGTCGTACTGTAGGCCATGAGTGGCAACTTCTGAATAAAACAATAACCATTCATACCCACATTTAAATTGCTGGAAGGCTTTTGAGGTTCCATGCCAAATAACTAACCCATCTCAAGCGTCAGTAGTAACTGGGACTTATGAAAAGTGGCTGCAGCTCAGTCAGCATTAACTTCAGTGTAGGAGTTCGGGTTTAATTTGTTATGTTGACTTGCATGGTACTTTATATCCACAGGGAAAGGGACGCACAGAGAGTTTAATTGGCAGTAACAACAAGAGAAAAAAGAAAGATAGGGAAAGAAAAACCAAACATTTCTGTACATTACATCACTGTAGAAAACGGGATCCCTCTATTGCCAGGTAGATGCCTTGAGAGCTGATGCTGAAAGGTTGAAACCCACTGTATTTTATTACAGGGGAGCACAATGACAACAGTGGAGGCTCGACCTGCAGGATCCTGGAGGCTGCTCTCCGTGGCGAAGGAGCAGTGTCCCATGAGCCAGGGAGACCTGATTGGCACTGGCTGTGCTCCCCTCTGCCTGCAGACTTCCCTCTGCTGCTGCCTCCATTTCTCTGTGTCTATATGAATTAAATTCTCCACTTTAGCACGCTGGTTTGAAATACAGTCAGGGCTTAGTGAATATAATTCCAGACTCCAGCTGTGATACTAACACTGAAACATGCACGGAGCATGTTCAGAATTAAAAAGCCTGCTTCTCCCTCTTCTAAATGATGAGACAAAAAGGATTCGAATGTCTCAGACAAGTGTATCAGAAGCAAGGGCTTATGTGAGTGAGAAAGAGTCTGTTACATGCCTGTTATATGCTTCCAGATTCTCAAAAGCATTACTTTGCCTTGTATTTCCATTATTTTCTTCCTGCTTATTCCCAAAGCCAATTAAAATGCAAACAGGAGATTTTAAAAGCTTTGGTTTGATAACAGGCAGCAAGACAAGTGAGGCATGGGACAGAACTGAAATATGGCTCTTTAATGCAAGCATATTAATAGAAATAATTGGATTTCTAAAGTCTCACAATTGCAAAGTGTTACCTCTTATCGTCCATTAAATCACTTGGCATCCTGCGCTAGTTATTTCAAAAAATGTTATTCCTATTTCATGAGAGTGCTAAACATGTTTGGTTTGCTCTAATGAAAGTTGTGGCATTTCCTTCTGAAGTACGTATTAGCTTCATAGCATGTAATGTAGCCAATGGGTTCATTACAGCCATTATGGTAAATGCTGGCCTCAAAGAAGTTAAAAATCCCAAGGTCATTTTCCGTGGGGCCAGAGTTTCATCCAAAACACGTAAGGTTTTATTAAGCTTTTAGTAGTTATAATAAAAAAGTTAAAAAATTTAATCTCAACTTTTCAAAAGAGCCTATGGGAAGCAGATACTGGAACTCGTGTGAATTTCAATGGGAGGCTTAGCACCTACCATCCTCAGGAAATCCCTGCCTTATTCTGCTGGTGATTTCCAATGTTCATTTCATGTGTTCCATTCACATTATTTCCCCTGGCTACAACTGCTGTCAGGTGATATGGCTAAGACAATCTTGAACCCCATCCAGTAGGTCAGTGCCCAGTCCACCTTACACACACACACCACCCCCCCATTCCTGCCCCATCTCTTACACCACATTCATGTTAAAAAAACAAAAGCAAAGGAATACAGCCACCTTCACACACAGCTTTTTGTTCATAGGGTTACTGTTCTGTAGGCTTAACTCCAGAACTGGCTCATTGAAATGTCAGATAAGACCAGAGACAGCTCAAGGAAGTAGAGGGAGAACACAGCAAGGGATAAGGAGAGGAAAAGAGGAGGAAATAGGAGGACAGAACTGCCTCTTATGTTTACAGTTAACCATTAAGCTGGTTTCACTTTCTTGTCAGTCCATGTGCTGCCTATGGCTGCACAGGATTAAGATTTCCCCCCCTGTCTCTGATGGTATAATTTCAAGTGTATTTATCTCAGCACCAAACATGCTGCTGACACAAATGGTGGCTCTGCTCTCCAGCTCACTCCCAGGAACACATTTCTGTTCCCCTCCTTTTTGCAAGCACAAATATCCTTGTGACTGTGCCGCGATCTGAAGTGGGAAACAAACACAGCTGCAAAGTAACTTCCATTTTTCAGAGTGGATTTTATCTGAAGTGGGTCCTTGGTCTGGCTGACAAAGCAACTACGCACCATCGTCACCGGGAAAAAAAGAGAGAGAAGAAGCGTCCATCCCTCCAAGCAGCACTGTGAACTTACGCCAGAACTGTTCATGGAGCTGCAGCTGTGATCCAAGAGCTGAAAGCCAACTCTTCAAAACGGAGAAATGAAAGGCAGCCTTCTAACTTTGTTTACAGCACATACCGCAGTGTGTACACAGGCTCTTCAGTAGCTCAGGAATGAAGTTCCACTGACGATGAATTACAATTATGCCCCTGTTAGGTATGGTTATATATTCAACTCCAGATTTTAAGCACCCATTTAAAACATAAATTAATATTAAAAAGATACATCTAATTTTTTATACTTATTCATTTTCTATTACTTATTCCAACATGAATATTTCCCTATTTATAGCATGACAAATGACCTTCTATTTTTAAGTCTTTCTACAAGCAAGATTTCAGTTTTCCTTTCAGCTCCTGCAATAACCACCTTGTGCAGGAATGTTGAAGTGCCATGTTTTTATTACCGCTAATGCAGCATAAGTCATTTTGCCAGTTCCAATTATGACAACTATGTCACAAAGAGAGAAGTAAGAGCAAAAATGTGTCTATGTTTCTTTTCTAATGGTTAAAAAAGAAAAAAAAAAAAGACCACTTTTGTTGTATTTCCTGTAAGAACTGTCAGCGGAAGCTGAAGAGCACTTAACACACACCTTGTGGCCTTGAACACTAATAACTTCAACATAGGGCTCATTATGAAATTGCTTTTCACTTCAAGTTAAAAACACTAAAATCTATGTAGGGGATTAAAAATTTCCCCAACAGAAAACTAAGTATTTCAACTGAAAAGCTGGGTTGTTGGTGTTTTGGGTTTTTTTAAGCAAATGAAGGGAGAAAATAGTCACACGGTTTAGTTCTAACAGTTCTGTCCTCAGTTCTGGATCTCTATTCATATACTTAAACATACTGCAGTGTATATGTATACTTAAACATATATATTTTTAATGTGTATATAAGTGTACAGATATACTTAAACATATTCCAGTATTTTACACTCAAATAGATAAAATATCAAAATACAGAAGGTTAAGAGATAGAAATAGCACCTAAAATGGTTGGCCCTCAAATCACAAGCAAAGTAATCCATTAAGAAAAATGCAGAGGCTAAGTTCATCAAAAAATCCTTCTGCTTTACACCACTCCTGTGAAGCTATAAATGCAGACTGAATGACTCTCTTCCTTCACTGAAGTGGCATCATGTGGAGCAAAAACATCTTTAAAATTAAACTAATTTGGGGCCACAAACAGAAAAAATGTCTTAATCATAATTTTATAGCAGAATTTTATGTCAGTACATAGGTTTTCAGATGCCTTAAACTGCTAATATACATAAATTAACATGCCCGGGTCTCTCTTAATAGTAATCTTAACTTTGCACTTCCTGCCTGTAATGCTTGATTTTAACATAATTACAGTACATTCCTTGGTTTCAGTCCCTTACAGATCCCCCTCGCTGCTCTCTCCCCAGTCAAGCTCTACTCAGCAGAGCTTTCTATTAGCAGAGACAGAGAACGAATCTGCAAAATTTACTCAGAGAGATTTACTGCATACATAACACTCGCACATGTATATGCAAACTCACATCTGCATATTCAAAATGTCTGACTGCTGTTGCCAGCGAACATGTTTTATTTTTGCATGCTATGGCTGTACATGCAAATTCCCTTCTTCCAGCATCAATTACCTACTCTCCTACAATCAATATGCTCCCTTTACTAAAACAATCCGTTTCAGACCCTGTATTACTTGGCTTTCCCAGAAGTCAATAAATACTTTCACGTCCCCCTACACAAATGTCTTTGCCCAATTCTTTTTACTGATTCTGTCGATTATGTGCTTGTCACTGTTCTCTTTCCTAAACCTCCCTCTTCTTTTGCCCAGCCCCCGTTTTTGATCATCCCATGCAGGACAAAAAGCAGCAGCTCTACCTCTTCTGCTGCCCTGTTTCGCTTTCTCACCTGCCTGACACAGAGGCACCTTCTGCTCCCTTTGCTAAAGAAACAGCATCCCCAGAAGGCAGTGTTCAATAAAATCCATGTAAGGGACTATGACCAGAAGCACCTGCCAAGGACAGGAATGAACAAAAGGGGTCAAAATCATTGCGTGCATATATCTCCTTAGTACCTATGACAAAATGTCCTTTTTTTTTTTTCCTCTTCTGGGAAGCATCAGTCTTGGCAGCTAAATGTTGCAGTCTCCATAGCCATGGGGACAAGGTCCAGGACAAGGCTGGTAAATTCTCTGCCCAAGAATACCCTTCAACGGGATTCTGCACTGGGTTTCTTCTGCATCAGGGCTGACTTCATTAACCAGTTCATCAACAGAATAGAATAACTCTCTGAATCAGGTATGGGCTGGCAGGTCGCACCTCGCCTCATCTGAATGTTTCTGCCTGGCAGTATTTCTTCTTGCACAAACACATGAACCACTCACTACCTCTGCCCTGCAAAAGTATTTCAAGATTCCCTGTGCTGCCCTAACCACCAGTGCACAGGGACAAAATCTCTACATCAAAGGACAGTGCGATCTAAAGGCTCATTTTGCTAACCCTTCACCTGCAGCTGTGCCAGCCTGTATACTAGAGCCAACAGCATGAAGAAGAGCAGTCAGTGGGAGTCTTTATAATGGAGAAGCCTCTCTCAGCTTTACCCCCATGGGGCTGTCTCAGAGTCCTCAGCTTTGTCCTGCTTAGAGTACACTTCACACCTGAGTGAAAGAAAGCTTTGTTCTCTGAAAGCATCAAGTTCACACTAGTTATAAGAACTGAGTTAAACTACAAAAATTTACCTATTGATCATGACCACTAAACAACTTTAAAATATGAAAATAAATTCAAATTGGACTTGGTATGCTAAATTTACTTTCCATTTTTTCCCTGTGTCTAAGGTTTATTTGCCCAATTTAATGTTCTACAGCTATCTTTATTGTGCAAATACTTTCTATGCTGAATACGCAATATAAAAAAAATTAAAAAAAATCAGAAACTCTCATTCTGAACTTATGCTGTTTATTTTGCTTCCTCAAAACTCAGCTGAGTGAAGTCAGGCTAATTGCGTCTAAGTCTCTATGAATAATGTTGCAAAGCCTTGCACTGACAGTTACACCGTTCTTCTGCTAGTCGTGTATCCCAGAGCTATTCCGATGTACAACTGTAATTTATTTTGGCTGCTAGATCTGCATGTAAAGATAAAAGCCAATAGAAAACTTCATTTGACTGCCTCTGGTTTTCATCAGCTTTGCACCCAGTATATTTTTGGAGATGTTACTCGATCTAACACGTTCCAAAATAATGGAAGTCTCTGCTCCCTTTAATGTATTCTCCGCACATTGTCATCATTCATGGTGGTAGCAGCAGTACGTTGGCTCATTATGTTGTACTAATCTCGCTACCCAATATTCTTTTCACCAATCAATCTGTTGATTACAGCCAGTTTAAATCTTGGCAATAAAAGGGAGTCTGAGATTTTTCAAAGGACAGTGGAATCTCAATTAGCATCCATTGGAGGAAAAACAACTCCTCCTACAAATGGAGCTGAGAAGTTTAATAGCCCACAAGGACAATGCTTATGGACCAGCGGATGGGCTTTTAGAACCTTGCAGTGCAGAAGAGCATAGCACCTCAGTTTATCAATCAGGCTACCGAGAGGCTAATCCTCACATAGGAATTTATTAATTACACCTTGAAACTCTACCAAGTTAGCTTGTTATTGATGCCAGATCTCATACTGCTCTGATTCATAACTCCTGTATAAAACCTGCAAGCATGAAAATTTGAAGCTTCTGTCAAAAATTTTTCCATGTTACACTTACTGTTTTATCAACCACATGCTTCACAAAACTATAAAACCACCACAGTCTAACATTTACATGGATAACCAGGGGAAGTTAATACATGAAAAAATAAATCACGCCTGTCTTCTTCAAAATATCTTTATAGTTTGTTCCATAGTTGGCAACTCAATAATGTTACTAACATTAACAAATCCTCATAATGTAAGTGCTTTTCAAAGGGCACTAAAATACTTAAAAATGTGACCTCTGAGAATGAGGTTAAAAAAAAGAAAAAAAAAAGAAGAGACATTATTTATTATTTACACGGCTGGCATTTAAGGAAATAACAAAAATCATTCTTGCTTTTATGGACAACGGTAACATTTGCAGTCCAAAAAATCATAAATGTCCTGTAACAAATGATGATAGCCTCACTGACATGACGAATATGAGGCGTTTACTTTTTAATGGCTTTTGTATTTTTTTTTTTCCCTTATGAGAGCAGCACACTGTGTAAAATGTATTTTAGTCTTCAGCACTTGAAAGCAACCTCACAAATTATTATTCTACATTAGCTCCATTTGTCGATTTCATGACTAAAGACCTATTGGCCAGATGCAAATGCTGCTTTCTAATCTTAATCTATAATGCAGAACAGCCGTGGGTATGTCATTCCCCAGGAAGGAGGATGAATCAGGAGAACTGTTCTGTAAGGTACAGTGTAAAGATAAACTAGATGAATTAATTATCTGAAAGAAGTTCTTGCTCACTTGTGAGAACATTTGGTTGCATGAAAAAACAGAAAATAAACCCAGGCGTAATGATAAACCCTGCCAAAACTGTAGTTTTTCCCAGCAAAGAGATGCTGGCACTGGCCTTGACTCCATACCTTGCAGAGCTCTTTGGCCTTGATTTGTCACATGAAATCAATAGTCTACAGAAGTCAACAGGAATTTTGATGCTTTATTGAATCAAGGCCCGGAAATCTAATCTACTTTATTCCTCATTTCCATCATGCATGCATATGATGATATACCCTAATTCAGACATACATAACATAATTATCTTTTTTTTTCTCCAAGTAAGCATCAGGTGAAAATAGCAAGTTGTGTTAAGGGTTTGCTAATTGATGATATATTGCCTTAAATTAATTTTCTACTATTAACGTTACTTAATGAAATTTCATATTTCTTATTTGAAAAATGAGGGTCAGAGGAAGTACTGATGAGAGACAATTACAATCACCACTTACGACCATTAATATGTAAATATATGGGTAAGTTAAGATTACTAATTTAAGTTGCATAATTGCTGGATATTTCTGAAGTTAAAGCCTAATAGATTCTGCCATTATTCGTGTCTATTTTATGCATACAATGTCAATGATTCTTATTCTTAACATACCATGAATAATAGTATCACATTTATTTCATTAACTGATTTGGGTATTCACGTCCCATTATGCCATTCAATCACTTAATTTCTTTCTAAAAATACAACAGGTTAAAAAATTGTATCACCCACCTTCATGCATCAGCTCATGAGTCAATCACAAGTGGCTGGGTTTGAGAAGCAGCTCACATTCTGGGTAGATTTCTCCATCACCACACAGTAGGTCTTTTTCACCCTTCCTTTGCAACATCTGATATTACAAACTTGAAAGCACGGATGTTTTTGAAAGGTCAAAATAGAGCGTGGATTTGATCCAGGGATCCCCCTCTTAGCAACCCAAAAGTTAAGAGAATTCAATCAAATGTCAAGAGGAACTTAAAAGGACTTCAACAAATTATTTCTGCAATACTTCTCATTTATGCAATGTGTGTGCAAGAGAAATATTTTAGCCAGCAATGATGTTTTACAAATTTCATTCTATTTCAGACAAGTCAAGAACAGATGATGAGAATTTTCCCAGTTATGATTTTTTTCATGAATTTTTCGCTATTACCTAAAACTTGGAAATCAAGTTTATCTTAGAAATAATATTATCCTAAACAATAGCCTGTATTATATGGGCCATGAAAATAAAATCAGAAATAAACCACCGCAGCTCACTTATAATTGCAGTACATTCTCCATTTTACTTTAAAATAGAGTATGTGTTCTCCAAAGAATTCTGCATAGACTGCCACGCATTCTCCTCAGAGAAGTGTGAAAAAACCAATGATGGCTGTAGGAATTTTCTTCTATAAGATTTTAAGGCATTTTTTTAAAATATGGATATTTTTCCTTGAGACATATCTAGTGCAAATATTCATGTGTCTCACAGTAAAAGAAAGGCTTTCAGTTTCCAAAAGCGCAAGGTTGGATTTTCAGTTCTAAGCAAACCTCCTAAGATATGACCAAAATAAAAGCATTAAGATCCTCTTTCTCTTTGCCTTTCATGATTTAAATTAATGTCTGATAGTTTCAAGGAAGCATCAAATCAAATCCTATCATCAGGTAAAACAACTTCCTTTGATATGAATAAAAGACATTTATAGAAACTACCTTCAAGCACGTCCTAAGTATAAACAAAGGTGTTGTGAAATTGTTGCAACAACCTAATATGAATCTCATTATATTTCTGCATTCTCCGTTTTGCTGAAAATGGAATAAGTATTTCGGGCCCATGAAGAAGCAACTACCTTTCATATTTGCCCTTTATTCTATAATAAGTATGATGTGCCCTTTCTGTAAACAATTCACTCATGTCACTACAGAAGATATAAAGAATAAATCAAGCCCAGTATCTGAGCCATCTGTAATAAAGTTTTAACTACTGATTCAAGAGATATTTTTCCCATAAATTGACTCACCGTACAATTGGGATTGCTCCAAGCCTTTAAGACTTTATCGGCTAACTGTTTGGAAATAGTAGATGACAACTCCCCCATAGCTGATACAGCCAAGTAGTTAAAAAGTGCTTTAGACAGGATCTTCAAAGGCCTCAACAGAGAATCCCATAATACTCTAAATTTCTTTAGCTGTGATCTATTCTTAAATATAAACTTCTCTAATCCCAGCTTTGGACTGCTGGAATCACTGGATGGATTGGGAGAAGCATTTTGTCACAGCACAGAAGTTGAAAAAATACTATATCCAGATTTCTTAAAAGACATGGAGAGATCTATTTAAAATCTATCTGGAAAAGATACTGTTAAAATCAACAAAGCGAAAAAGAGGTGAATGCTCTTTATGAGAAAGATCTACTAACGGAAAAGTTAATACCGTAAAAAATATTAGTCAAAGAAGAGCTCAAACAGCACCTCCTAACGCTATACTAACTCCAGTAGAGTCAGATGGAAATTCAGTTCGTGTGGGTTACTGAGGAAAAAGTAGTCTGTAAGCTGTTCATTTTTCTAAATTCCCCTTTTCCTGTGATCCAGATGTCATCTGCACACTCTCAGGCATCACTTACATATGAAACAGTGCCACACAGACCACTTCATGTATAACCAAGATCTCCACCAGTGCAGTCAAGGGAATCGAGGCCAGATGCTTCAAGCACCAGTGAGAACCCTTCAGCATGCTGCACTTAGCATGAAGAAAAGAAGTATTAATCTGCACTGGTTAAGATTTGCTGTCACCATTGCAGGGAAGATCCCCTCTGTACAGAAATAACTGTCTCTAACCTCACTGATCTTAAATATCTCATCTACTTTTGCCTAATGACTTTTTTGCCCTTCATGGGAAAAAAAAAAAAAATGTGTTAACACTCCCAATCCCAAGAAGGCTCAAGAATCAGTCAGTCCACCAGTTCACTTCACATTCCAAACAAATATCAAACACCACAAAAATGTCAGATGATGGGTTCTTTGTACACTACACCCTACCCCAGCACGTACAATGAGATGGCACCATGAACATGTCCCCCAACCTGCCTTTTGTCATTCCTTGTCAAGGGGATACTGCCCTTCCTACTCCTCTCTAAAGCATCCAAGGCCACAAACAGGTGACCACGAACAATTTACTTGCCTGAAACACAGCTAGCCACTGTTTACAATAGAGAAAACAAATATTAGATAAAAAATGACCCCTCACAGGTGATACAGAAACTCTAGTATGGCCTTGGCAATGAAGGATGGAAGTTCATGGAAAATCTCTTCTAGGAAAGGCTGGGGACTATAAACGCGTGCATGCTGGGAAAGAATGCCAGAGCCCTCTTTCTCCACATGAGATATACCCCATGCACCCAGACCCACAAACTAGTAGCAGCAGCCTCTCAGCAAGCAGAAAGCATGGGATGGAAGAAAGACACTTCAAGCATAAGTTAATTGTATGAGGGTGGTAATAAAATTGAATAGCAATAACAGATACTCTAGAGCTGCAACTCCCTACTAATATGAATATTGTTTCTGTGGCTTTGTTCACTTCCCAGCGAAGCAAAGGAATTTCACTAGGAACTGCATCTGGTTCTAGACAATTTCAATTGTTCAAAAGCATTAACTACTCAGTGCAACATGCTGCTCTCTCTGACCTCAGCTGACCCAGCCGTGCTGGCGCGTGCAGGCTGCCGGACTCCTGTATGAAGCAGACAGAGCTGATTCAAAGCACTGCAGCTGGCAGCAAAGAACAACCAGGGCCTCCCAAAATACATCCCTCTGAATAAAACATGGGCAGAGCACAGCACGGCATGTCCTGCCTTCAGCAGCTGAGAAGCTCAAATTATAAGGAATATTTTGGTGGTCAGAATGAAATTACCTACCTGGAAAGAGGGCAGGACATCCGAGTTAACAACCTTCCAAGCACCTGTATGACTACAACTGGTTGGGAACTTACTGTTAGAAATGAAATGAATTAATGTAGTTCAGTTCCATAGAAGCTGAGAAGGAAAAAAACCACACCCTTATTCTAAATCTGCAATTCAAAACTCAAAATCAAGTCAAGATTTCTTTGAAGGGGCTAATTGAATTTGCTCCTTTTCTGACTTGACCTCATTTTACTTTGTATTTGCTGTGTCACTAAAGTTTATGTAAAGAATTTACACTTTGATAATTAAATCAGAAGTTAGAGCTCTTAAGAGATTTTTTTTGTTGTTGTTCTAAGAATCCTAAAACAATCTACAGAAGTTCAATAGAGTAGGAAGAAGATTAAGCCACCAAATGAAAGAAATTCAAATGATCTTCAAAAGCTGGCTTCCCCCCATCTTATCTTTAAGAGCAGATAAATCCACTTTGATACTAGGATTTAATAAAAAGATCAAAAAAGCCCACATGCTTCTATCTGATGTTATTCAGGTAATTTTGTTGTTGAAGTAGTTTTGAGGATGGCACATGAGCCGGTGAATATACAACTGCTGCTTCTCAGCAGTAAAACATTAGCTCTGCATTTGCAGAACTCCTAGGACTGGAGGATACAGGGAAAAGCCAAGTTTGCAACTCATGAATACTTTTCCTTTTTGAAAAGGAGTTTTATCATCTGTCACTGATCAGACACCATGTAAACAGCAGACAGCCTTTCCACATGATCAATTAGATATAACCTACATCTTGGTTTAACAGAAGATGGTCTGAGGGATTCAAGATGAGAACAAAGAAGTGGGAGGGGAGAGATAAATAGAAGACAAGACTATAAGCCACTGAGAGTCAAAGGTACATGTAAATGGTTTATGACCATTCTATTCATTACAGAATCAGAGAGAACAAAGTAATTTCATTTTATATGCTAAGTCCAGTATTTATTTTGTAAATGCTCTAAGAGACAGCACTGAACATATGCAGGTGTTTTTACTCAGTGAAAGCTGAGTTTGAAAAACATCACAATACTATCTGACCTAATGAACCACTAACAGCGCAGCCTGCTGCAGCATTTACATGGTATCATCTTAGCTGGATCCCCTAAAACATCTCAGAAAAATGTCCTGGACAGACCATACGGTGCCAGCTAGACTGAAGCCAGCAGAAGCTGGTTAGGTTGGACTACAATAACAGCAACCCAGAGAGTGCTGTATCAGTTGACAGAAGTTGGGAAGAAATCCTTTATGGAGGTCTGGGGCTTGGACTTCTTTTCCCTTGAAAGGAGTGACACCGAGACTCAAGATGCCCTCTACCCTGGTCCACACTAAGTCCTAGCTAGCCACGGAGAACCTGTTGCTCAAGGTACACAATGCCATGGGGATGCTCAGCATTTCCCAGTAAACAATGTCAGTCTTCTCTCCAAACTTCAGACCTATCTACCAGCTAAGACTTCAGGTGATATTTCCTTTTTTTTTTCCCCCCCTTTTTTTTTTTTTTTTTTTTTAATTTTGCTGGGCATTTCTGAGAGAGGCAATTTTTAATAATTTTCCTGGGGTTGGTTTTCCTTTTTGTTTTCTCTTCCTGTTTTCTTTCCCTATGTTATGCTCTGATGCCAGGTAAGACAAGTTCATTATACTCAATAAACGTTGTTTTTTACGTTACCACTCCTGCAATGTCCTATCAAGCATCAGAGCTGTCTACCAATTTACACAAATGTGTTAAGAAATATGTTAAGAAAAAAATTTATAATAAATGCATTTATTTGTAATTTAGAATTAAAAGAACACCACATCAATTGCAATATCATAAGGTTCAGCAGTCCCAGATACAAATGTTTCACATCAGATGAAGAAGCTGTAGTGGGAAAGCTGGGGAGATGAGTTAGTCCTGGCATCTGAAGCTGCTCAGGGAAGAAGGTGAAGGAGCCCACTCAGCCACAGCACTGAGCAGGGCCAGCACTGGCACAGATCTGCCCTCCCTATGGTGTGACTCAGAGGGTTCTTCTGCTTAAATGAAGCCCATTATTTTGTTGGTCCACCAGCCAATGACTCCAGGCAACTCTTAATTTTGTCAGTGCCTAAACTTAGCCTTCAAGCACAAGTAAAATATTAAACATTAATTACAGGCACTGCTATAAATGCCCATTATACTATCAGAGACATTCCCAGTGTCCTTCAGGCCAAATGGACAGTGTATAAAACTGAAGGAAAAAAAATACACAATAAAAATTAAAATTAAACCCCCCAAATACTGGACACAAACCAGAGAGGGCTAATTCCACTGATGTAAGGAAAGACCTCTTTAGCCAAAACCCTGTAATTGTATATTAGAGTTTGAAGCAGACAGCTTTGCCTGCAGTCTGGAATACAGACAAGAATGATCCCGAATAAAAGGCTGTTATCAATGACTACGGCAGTTCTGGCAAGGAAGCCAGGGAAGGTAATGAATTTAACAGACTATGTTTGCAATGTGCAATGAAGTTCTCAAATTCAATGAATCTTGCACTCCAAGAACAGCGTTAACAATTTAACTCCTGATCTTGACATCCAGCCTTGCTGTTACCATCTAGCTTCAGATGCACACTGAGCTGGGAAACCAAAACACCTTATACAGATGGATGTCTTTCATTGAGGGAACTGCTGACACACTCCTTTTCTGGGAACAGCCATCCATTCCTTTAAAGAGGTCAGGCAGAGAAAACCGTGTGCCCCATAACCAATAGCCTAAATCCCTCTAGTCTATGATGGCTTTCAAAGACACCTATGCATTATTTCAACCATATCCTACCAGCTTCCACCACAGCAGCAAGCAGAACTTTTCAGAAAGGTCGCTGCTTTTGTGACTCCTGAGACATACCCTGGTCAGGCTGTTTTGTATTTTCCGCAGGGAAAAGAAGTCCAAAACCTTAGAATGAAATGAATTAATATTTGCAAGAATCAGAGAGGATTCAAACAAGAGTTTTATAAAACCTTAAATATGAAATTAACTGAAATTGTTACGGAAGTATGAGACCTATTGCCTAACTTGGTCCAAGAAGCAGTGGAATGGAAGATGGCAAACATTACAGCAACTTCTGAAAAGAGCTTGAGAAACTGCCAACCAGTACATCTGATTTCTTTACAAGTCTAATAAACTCAATTGTATAATTAGGAACAGATTTAGTTGATGCATGGAGAAATGTCATACCATAGTGAAGAGTTACGTAGCTTTTATAGCAGGAAACCACAGATCAAAAATCTGCTCCAGTTCTGTGATGGTGCTGAGAAGCACAAGAGTAAGGGTGACCTGACTTACAAAAGTTACTTCAATTCCCAAAAGTTTTTGACAAAGAGAAAGAGTGAAAAGCATAGTCTTGAAAATACAGGAGTAGAACACCAGAAGAATGTGACATCTATTCTGGGACTGGTGCTAGTCAGCACATTAACAAATATTTTTTTTAAAGGGTGGGAAGGTGAATACTGAGGTGACATTCACTGATAATATAAAATAACTCATGTTTTTCAGGATGACAGCACATTTCATGGACTCACTGAAGAATCTCAAGGCTACCAGATTAAGTAATAAAGTAGTAGATGGAACTGAATTCTAAAAAGCACAAAATAATTAAAAAAAAATAAAAATCCTTAATTATATAAATCCAGCAACAGATTGTAAACAATCCTTTGTCATTCAGGAGGGAGATCTCACAGCCACCAGGGATACCTCTTTGAAAACATCATCTTGATATAATGTCAAGATTTATTGTGGTGGGGAAAAAAAAGCTAGAGCAAAATCAGAAAACCTCATTAGGCCTCTGTTTAAAAGTATGATTTAAGCACATCTTAAACAGATCATACAGGCCTCATCCCTCTCCTCTGTTTCTAAAAAAATGTACCTGAAAGAAGATTTACAGAAGGGCAACAAATGAAGAAAGATGAGGAATGCCTTATGTAGCCAGGAGATTAAATAGCCACAGAGTCCAACTCCATAAAGTGAGCAGTGGAAGATGTGTGAGCATAAAGAGGCTGAGCAAAGAACAATTATTCAATAATTCTCACAGTGTGAGAATCAGAATGCATATCATTAAGAGATTTAAAGCAAGGGCAAGGAAGTACTTTATTATTGCTATGGGATCTGAAGATGAAATATAAAGAAGTTCCAAACCAAACAATCAGACGTGTTTAACAGAGGAGAGATCAGTGAACAACAGACAAACTGCATGAGGTTCCCAGCTCTGGGAGGTTCTAATCCGTAGGGCATTGGAGAAGAGTAGCAGAGGAACCTCAGCATTTACTCACTCTGGTTTTATCTGTTTTCCCTAAGCATCCCATTCTGCCCACAGCCAGAGACTGGCCAGTGGCAAAACAGACCTCTTCTATGAGACAGAAACACATCAGTTTTGCTCTTCCATGTTTCCAGGCCCGATCACTAAGGGATTCCACACACGGTCATTTAGAATATAAAATGTGAAAAGAGTGCTTGATATTAACCCAGCATTAAAGAGCTCTCCATCATCACCACCGCTCTTCCTTTTGCTTTATTCTAGAAGCAAAAAAAATAACCAAACAAAAACCAAAAAAAAGGATTAATGAAGATATTTCATTTATTCACTCAGTTTAATTTGAAAAGACTAAGGTAAACAGAATTTACCCTAGTCCCCAAGAGCACGTGATTCTTAAAAAGTTAACAGCTCTCCATAAGAGAGATTTTCACAAGTTGAAAGGCAGGCAAAGAAATAAAAGTTCATTATAAAGAATAAAATCCAAAACAAAGATTTCAAAAATTCAGGTCAGGCTTTGGAGACTGTTTGTAGAATTTCTTTTCTTCCTTATTTTCCCATTCACCATCATATACGGTATTTTGCCACAGAAAAAGAAATGGAATTAAAATACTTTATTCTGTTGCCCAAAAGTCTCAGTACAAAAAAAAAAAGATGTCTTTCTGCTCAGGAAATGTTCTTTCTAGTGTGGGCCTTAACAAAAGGACAGGCAATACTTATGAGTGGTTTGAAGGCTTCCTAGGGAATATCCATCTGGAAAAAGTGGATATGCAAGTTTTGCACTCTGTTTCTCCTAGGTTAGTTATCTAATCCTAAAATTGCATCCAGTTTTCTCTGAGAAATAGTTCTGCATAAGCATAAGCTAAATGCCTCAAAGGCATCTAAAACATGATTTTCTTAGTAGTGGAATAGCATTGAAAACAAAGAAATTAATATCGTGCTTTCATGACAAAGGGGATTTTATCTCGGGTCTCAATTTCATTTCAACTTAATGGGTTGGTTTGGTTGTCATGAAGGCTTGAGAAAAGGAGGCTGACAGACTCTGCAGTAGGAGCAAATTTCTAGCATTTTTTTCCTTTTCAGCAAACATGATGCCTTTCCGTGCGCATTTAGCCCACCCCCTCAGCCAGCTCTGACTGCTAGCAGCAATGGAATAACTGAACTTTGTCTCACTCCCTTTTTTCACCTGGCCCGTGAAATGCAAGCAAGACTCCCAGGTTGGTTCATAAAAACATAACAAGCACTCTTAGGACATCTGTATGGAGATTATATTGTTAATCAATTTATTTTGCATAGCCCCATGGATCACTTGCTATTGATGATTACATATTTTAGCTCCTGTGACATTTGTCAATAAAATAAAATAAAGAAAAGGCTAAGGACAGCATAGTTTTAAATTAACGATTATCTCTTTCTTGAAAAGAGAAGCTGCTTTCCAAGCTCTGAAAAGAACTAGCTCATGAATATATTTAATTTATCAATTGGAAGAGCTGTTCAAGGAATCAAAACTTTCTTGGTAATCACAATACAGGTATCCAGAGGTAAATTAAATTTCTTTTAGAGGTCAGTTAAAAATGAATATTGGAAAAATAGCAAGTTTGATAAAAATTTAGAGTTTGAGTTGCTGTGTGTTATTCAAACTCAAGAGACTGGCATAGTTCTTACCCTCCATAAATGGAAAGTAACTACTGTTTACTGATTGCTTTAAAGATTTACTTAGATGAAAGCATCAGGCATTTAATTTCAAAGTTTTCATTCAAAATATGAACTTTGCTTTTTGAAAGGGAAAAGAAAAGTGGGTAAATAGGCCAAATTACCTAAATTATCCTTAAGCTTAAAACACCACATTGGAGTTAACTTAGGTGGTCAGAAGAATTTTTTCTCCAAAGCACCCAATCCAGAAAGCTACCAGCTAACTAATGACTCCTGGCTAGTGATGAAAACATAATTCAATGGAGACAAAGATGCAAATTGCTGTCCCCTTACAGATCCCCTGACCTATCCAGTCCCTTGCAGAGAATGTTGTGGCTCTCCTATCTTGCACATTTAGCACATAGAAAGTACACACAAATACTACATCAACAGAATACCTTATTTCAAAAATCCTTTTTTTTTAACACTGAGTGACGAATGCAGTATTGATTCACCTCTCTACATGCAATACAGATGCTTTACTCAAAACACAAGACCTCGATGGCTGTCAATATTTAAGAAGAAGTCTCATGGAAGAAAGGATGACCTCTGATGACCTTCAGAGGTCCTTACTTTCTGACTATCTGCAGGAATAAGTTAATCAGGAGATGAAGCTCTTGTATTTAAGCCAGGCTTGAGATGGAGCTGTGCAGTTTGAGTAAAAGAAAGGAGTTCTCCTTCAATCACTGTAAAAACACTCAAAGTGGAAATCCGCTAATTGCAGCACTCTGTAAACTGGAATTACTATAAACAATAAATATAAAATGGACCGTATGAACCTAGTAAAGTTACAAAAGCAGTAAATGCTTGAGATGAGATGTCGAATACAGTATTATTTTAAGGCATGTGCCTAGTTTAAATGGGATTAGAAAAAAACAACCAACCAACCTGTTGGAAACCATTTTAATTCAGTTTGTGGATAGCTACCAAAGAATCAAAATTTTGATCACCTTGCCCCACTTGGGATGCATAAAGCTCCAATTTTCACTTTCTGTTAGTTTAATACAAGGATGGCAAAAACCATGCGGACATTCCCTTCGTTTATTTTTGGAACAAGAAATTTGCTCATCATCATGTTTTGGCTGACTGCCTGCGCAGCTAAAACTGTTGCTTCTCCTTGAAGAGTAACGTTTAACCAGTCAGATAATAATCCATTCAACCTGGGATCTTCAAAATAAACCCCCCTAATGGGTCATTATATTGCTCTAAGGAGGCACAACCCTGGCCTCCAGAACACTGTTTTTATCCTGGGTATATGCAGGCAAGTGAGATGGGAATACTTAGTACTACAGTATCTACTTGAAAAAGGCTGGCTCTATTAAATAGCTGTCCATCTTCTTGCACTCTAGGGAAGGAAGCATTCCTCTCTAACAAAGATGAAGGGAATATCAATGGGGCTAATCTCTTCAAAGTGCTCCGTGCTCAAAGCAATTGCCTGCAGTAGTACACAGTCCCCACCCTCATTAGTTCAGCAAAGAAAACAGCCAGAGACAAAATACTATCCTGCAACCTGGGGAAAATATGTAAAGTAAGAGGTTTCCAAGCCACCTCCCTTTCCTTTCCAAAGGACAAATATTTCATACATTTTAAATTATGTGCGTACTGAAAATAAAGTAATATATTTTAAGAATCCCTCTTCTTTCTAGTGTATTTAAATAATGTGGAGTTGGCCTATACTGAAAAATGGTCATGACACAACAGAAATACTCCACGGCACAACTCTTCTGATCCACAAAGTGGAAAAATTCACTGCTAACTTCTTCCCTTTTGAAAAACCGCAGCAGACAGAAATAAGGAGAGGGGTAGTTTCATACCCCCATGAAACAAGGAGACAAAAAGATCTGTCAATCAGCTCATATTTGTGTAAATTCCAATCTACCCACTGCCTCCAAATTAGAGAATTTTATGCTCAGGAAAACCAATGTTGAGAATGAGAGAAATTAAATACAGCACCACAGAGGGGAGAAGAGAGAGTTATAAGACAAGAAGTTACTGTTGAATAATGTCATGTTTCAGCACGTCCTTTTACTCCCATGCTGGCCATAGGAATAATTAAGGATGATCAACAGATGTTGTAAGCACTCCTCAGAGAAAGAGGGGTGGCACAAATGTGTTGACAGTCTGACTTCCAAGACTAAGCAGCATGATCAGGACTAGAAAATAGGTCATGGTTTGTGTAAACCGACTCAGACCACACAGGAACCTCTCTGGGGAGTCCACTAATGGATTTATCACTTCAAACACACAGACTGGTCAGGCTACCTAGGGACAGAACATCAATATTGGTGAACTGTCTAAGAGTACACATTTGTTATAAACAGCATTTGCCTATTGCAAAGCTCTGCTTCTTTGTTATGAAAAGGTTTATAAAGGGGTACTCAAGTTTGGAGTGACAGAAGAGACAGACGGACAAGACAAAGGAGACATGGAGACCCACTGCTTAAAGTAAAAAGCCTGACTTTGGTGTTTAGCCAAGACAAATTAAAAATGCTGATCACCAGATAAAGAATGGAGAACTAAGACATGTGGGTGGCTGCATTTGTGCTCATCAAGCAAAAGCTGTAAGAAGGTGGATCAATTATATTTAAAAGAAATAGAACATGTGAATCCTTAGTTTGTATAAAAAACAGTTTGTAAGGGTGCAGCGAAAATACACAGGTCTTGCAGCGCTGATAGTGAAGAAAAGGGTTCTGACTGGACAGACATTAAACAGTCCGTGATGGGAGAAAAGAAAGGAATGAGTGGTCTACAAGATTGTAGCTCATGCTTCACAAATAGACTTGAGAAAAGCCTGAGAAGCAAAGCAGATGGCAAAATAAGGAAGAACTAGTCTCAATTTTCTTAAGTAAAGAGCAAATGTTTCAGTGGAATTGGAGAGATGTGTTCTAAAAGCATGGCTTGATCACCTTGCCACTAGAGCTAAGCACTGCAGCAAGTCCAAACTGATTCATAACCAGAACTGTGAATTGCTTGAGCTCTGTTTAAAAAAAGCAAGTGACAGGACAAATCCAAAGAATTATATTTATTTTAATCTATCTATATATCAAAGTCTCTTTGCATACTGGGCATCAATGTGTAGATTTTACTACATTCATGTATGAGTGCCCAATTAATGCGTGCACAAGCACCCAATTAGTTCATTCAGGAGTGCCCAATTATTTTATGCATGAATGTCCCATCAGCTCATGCATGTGTGTGCCATCAATTTATGCATAGTTTATGCACACTGCAACTTACACATAAGCCCCATCAGTCCATGCATGGAGGTATACACCCATGTCAGGGCAGGGACACCGGTGGACAGTGGGTGACCTTGAGTGGAGCAGTGACAGCCAGGGGCAGTGGAGGACACACACAACCCCAACTTCCTCCATCACCTGCTGTCGCATCAAATGAATTGGGATGATGGAGTGCAGCCCGCAGTGAAAACGAAGCAAGCAGAGACTGGGAATGGAGGAGGAGAGATGTTTTGCTTAAGCTAAGGCTGGGAAAGGGGAAGGAAAAGCATTTACTTAAGCTCTTGTTTAATTCTTTGTGCTTTTTTTTTTCCCCTCAATACCCAGAATCAGAAGCTTGAGTTAGTTGGCAATAACTTAAATAAGAATTTCCCCATTCAAGACTGTATTGCCCGTGACAGCCTACACATAGAATGGAGGTAAGGACTTGGGCACTGAACCACAAGGGGGAAAACACTCTAAGGAATCAGCTGATGATATCAAGTAATCTGCCTTGGCTGGAGACTGAAGAACACACAGCAATAACATGTTATATTGAAGAGAGCTTTTTAGTCAGAAATGGGGGTCATAGGGAAAAACATACATTAGTGTCAGTATGTAATTCCACCATATGGACAAAATCATATGCCACTAAAGAGATGACTGGTGAATTCTGCACTAGAGGATTTTTCTCCCATCAAACACCACTTAAGCAAGACAGAGAAATACACAAAAAACAAGCCTCAGAAATGGAAAAAAACACCCCAAACTGAGATAGTCAAGATCTTGTCCTGCTCTGGTTCTCCTGATACTCCCCTCCTGAGACTGGAGAGGTGCAGGTGCATCGCCTGCTCTCCCCACATTCAGCCACCAATTGCAAAATTCACTGTACAGCTTCCCAGCAAAGGACAGCTTCTTCCATCACAGAAAAATTCCCCACGCTGCCACAATGAAGTGTCATCTACTCAGTGTCACTTCAGTGGTATCAGTTAACCAAAAATGTGAAGGAAGGAAAGAAAGAGACAAGACCGACACCTGGCACCTCAATACCAGCTGGTCTTTGCAACCAATATACCAACTGAAACTTAGGATATCAAAAAGAAAATTGAGCAGGCACCTCACCGCAGGATCAAACCACTCTCAATGAGACCGCTATATAACAAATCAACATTATTTATTTTTCTTTAAGAAATAGAGTATCTATTCAACTACACACATATGAATTTAAAAATACAATTTATACTTCTGAACTTTTTCCTTCAATTTACAATGACTGTTTCTGCCAGTTCTGTTCCGAGTGCAGAAACTGTTACTAGAGAAGGAATCTGAAAACTTAATTCTGGAACTTTACCTGAATACTCAGTATCAGCAGAAATTCTAATGTTCTGAGGTTTAATCTCTGTGCCTCCACCCTTCATGGGGCCTCTGTGAATCACCTGTGGTTTTAATATGATCAGTAATAGCCCAAATAGTGTCAAATGCAAACACTGAAAATGCTTCAGCAATGGCATCCCAGAAAATCCCATCAATAATTCCGCATTCAGTAAAGGGTAGGTAATACAGAGAAACGAATTCTTTAGACTGCTATTTAACACCAAAACCAACTTCAGACTGATCAGTAAAGAACTGTCACCCACTGGACTAATGGCTCTCTCATGGTAATGGTCCCCTGTAATGTCTGGTAACGTGTAATTAAGCAAATTAAGCTTGCAGTTCACAAAACTGAGCAGTTACCTTGACCCCACCATGGCTGACTGTGGTATCATTTGTTCAACAGTCGTAGTGGGGTTGGTTTGTTTTTAATATATCGTGATAATAAAGAAGCATCTTGTCATGTATAAACTAGAATCCTCTACAATTTCTCTCTTATATATGCAATGCTGTGTTGTGATTAAACATATTAAGTTCATTTTCTAAACAAAGACTGGAAGCCAAAAAGTTGATGAGAAGAGGCTGTTTAAGGGATTCATGAATGCTGCACAAAGATTTAAGCACAAGTTAACCTGCACACAAAAAACCCCAGAAGTTAATTTAGTTAAAAAGTCAGTTCCATCGTAGCCCATCTTGCACAGTTACCGCTGTCAGTTCTCCTTCTGATGAACAACCCCCAACCAGTGCACGTCACACCAACAAAAGATAGTACTACTTAAAAACAAAAGTTAAGGCGTGTCATCTACTACATTTGGAATGATAATTCCTTGAAAACAATACAAAAGAAAACCACACAAAAATCTTCCATTAGTTGGGGCTCTGACCTCAATCTTATTTGCTCATATCAACGAACTATTCATAAACCCTTTCTATTATTGTTAACTATAATTTAAATAATTACTGGGGAGAAGAAAAACCTGTTCAACCGTGGCACTCTAATCTACAACTGAAGCCACCTATAAGATGCTGAACAATTTGTTTCCAGTATATCTGACAACTAATGAAGTCAGGTGTATTTTACGCTGGGTGGTATCAACATCACCAGGAGAGACTGAGGCATTCAGCAGGAAATTATGCCACGCTTTGATAAGGTCACAAAAATCCACTCAGGCTTCTCTACAGACAGAGGTCCCAAATGAAACAGATGTCCCGTGCCCAACAGGCTGTTAGACATAGGATATATTCTCCCATCACTATGTATTTTTGGAGTATTTTGTCTGTTGGACTTATTTCATCATGGTTATTAGTTTTAGTTAACTTCACTCAGAACAGGCATTGCTTTTTCAGTCTGAATGTGTGGATAGGGCCCAGTACACCTCACCCTCTTGTCCTAACTAGGGTGATGTAGGCACCATCTCTCTTCTAACAACAGCAACTGCCTCTTGTAGCTAGGTATTTTCCTATCTTTAGTTAGGTGCAATTGCAGCATTACACCTCATCGTGATCATCCATCCCAATCTGATATCTCTGTTGTGTGGTTACGCCTGCAGAGAAAATTTTGGATTTTCTCCAAATGGTGAAAAAATTTGCCCATTTAGATTACCTGAAGCCGATAACTTTTCCACTGGAAAGTTTCCATCTGTCTAGAAATATTGTGACTGCCTTTTTTTAGGGATGTGATTCCTTTGCAAATGACCCAACATTATGAAACAAAAATGCAAAACTTCTTCAAATCCTCCCGAACAAAAAATGAGCTCTTATTCCAAATTATACACATAATAGAATAGTGGTTAAATTTGTCTTTGGGAAGCTGTCAAAAGTGGACAGTGTCAATGCATTTTTTTCCCCTTGGAAGTGAAAATACCTTGGGAAGTGAAAATACCTTATTTAATGGTTCAGCAGAGAGATCTGTGAAATCACTAGACAAATAATATAGAACTGGATAGCAAAATTTTCTGCCAAGTGACTCAATATATTGATATTATGCACTTCACAGTATGTGGGTCATTATGACAAAATATCATGCTATTATTTTTGTTCAATGATTCCTTAATTATCTCTCATATTCTACTGAAGCATTACATTTTCTGCACATAACACATAATGCAAATGTATACATATTTTTCAATATAACTATATCTTACATTATATATTACTGCATTATATCATATCACATTGTACTACCTTTGAGCAAGAACGATTTCCTAAGCAAGGATCTAATTCTGTGCTGCAACATGAATGCTTGTCTGTGCTTTGGAATTGGAAGATTAATAATGGTTTTAAAACAAACAAAAATGTTTTACCACAGCCCCTCTTCAAATGAAAGTGCACATTCACTCACAATATTGCTGACACGGTAATACATGGTTGATGATGAAAAATAACTGGTTACTTCAATTCTTTGCACATAATAAGCAGTCCTGTCAAGACAATGAAGTCCTGAGGCAATTATGAGAGGACTTAGTAAGATTGGTTATGAAATGCAACTACAGCATGAGCGCGTAAAAGAACAAACAGTAATGGAGAATAAACATCACTAAAATATAGGTAATCTCGCTAAGTTTTTTTTATCCCTCCTGATCAGTCCTGTATTTTATGTAATTTTTTTTGTAATTAGTCATACTTACTGCACATCTTTCATTTTGTATAAATGGACCATTAGTCCGATTTGCCAATCTAGCCAATAGAAAACAAGAGAGAGACCAGAGAGATTTCAAAATAAACCATATGTAAGGTAAAAAAAAGTTGTTTTAGAATCCTACAAGAGGTCAAAGATGACCTGGTTGGCGGGATGCGGGTCTGTGTCTATGGATAAAATAAGGACCAGTTTCTGAACGTCCCAGAGCTTCAACACACTGGAGCTGTGACAGGAAGCAATCGTATCACCCTGTCAATGTTGGAAACAAAATAAAGGCATCACTTTTGTACTTCTGCAGAGGAGAAAGCGTATGACCCAGGGCTGGATACCCACTGATGCCAGACATAGTAACTGTATGTATTTAATCAGCTATTATATGTGAGGCTATCATGGCCTCTTAACTGCTACACTGACTTGAATAGCAACAATATGACTTTTATAGACAATAGTTCTGGAGAAACTGTAAGTAAAAAAGAGAAGAGGTTATTTTTACATTCTGATACCAGTGCCCCCTAAGAACACAGCTGGTGATTATACTTTTTCTTCTCACAGAGACATGGGAATGGCCCTTTAGCCCTGATTTTTAATTTGTCTACTCACGTTTTCAATGTGAAATGACAGCTTAGAGCAGAACTCCTTTGTTGCTTTATATTCACTAATAGCCATGCTAAAGACAATCTCACTCATTTCAGTGTGTCAGAAGTATGCAGGGACTACCTATGCAAGGAAAGAGAGCAGGACCACCAGGTCCCCTTCAATATCAATGTAAAGAAAAACTGAAAAAAATCCGCTAAAAAGTGGCAGAAGTATTTTGAATACGCAGCACATGAACAAACACAAAACTCAAAGAAGGCAGGGTAAAGGATGCCCAAACATAACTTTGTTCAGCCAATTCCTGCCACCATAACAGAAAGAAATCCCTTAGCTGCCCATGTAGAAACATTTACTTTTTATTTTAACCTCCCAAATAAAGATTCAAAATCCCCAGCCCAGCTCAGCTGGTATGCGCTCAGAGTTATCAAAGCCTATGTCTTCTCCAATTTATGCAAGAGTGAAAGATTAGATTAAAGGATATTGTTTTGAAGGAAAATCACAATGGGATAGAACTGAGAACCAGGGAAAACGTGCTGGATGCTGCACCCCTGGCTTTTTTTTTTTTATATTTGGTTAGTTTTTACATCTTTTACATAAATAATACCAGGAAGAAAACATGGAGTTATCTAGAAAATAGAAGAATTAAGATCTGAAAATATCCATTGCCCTCTCAAGTTGAAAGCAATGGCCTGAGAAACACTATCATGGTATAAGTATAATGAAATCTTTAGGTTCATTTGGAGGAGATCTAAAATGTCAGAACTCCATTCTGGCTTGTTATGGGGACTAACACAGAGTAACACTGAGAAACAAGTCACCATTGCCTGGAGAATTCAGCTGGCAATGCATAAACTCTCAGCACTTACTGTTTTGAAACCAAGCTCAGTGACCGTAATTGCATCCCACCTCAAGCCAGCAGTGCTGAGCATTATGGAAAAGCTGTTTAACTACTTCACCAGATGTACCCACCTAATTCTCTTTCATATCATCTGGCTCCTTTCATGAAGTTCAGCCTACATAAACAATAAGGTCAAGCAGACCATTCCAAGAAACAAACAAACCCAACCCAAATACAACATCTACACAATCAATTGTTGCATGGCTCGAACTATATCACGGTAAAACAAATCTATAATGCAGAAAAAAGAAAAAAAAGGATCATTATGGATAGAAGACTGGACTGGGAAAATCATCAAATACAGCTCCTTACTCTTACAAGCAGTGCTTTCATATGCTTGCCATGATAATTCCACATTAGCAGCAGTTACCCCATCCACCCCTCCCTGCTGATCTGGAACCTGCTTGTCCTTGCATTTATAAGTCTTTCAGCCTCTAATTATAAAATGAGAGTTTAAAAGTACTTGTTCACATGCATCTATATCCTTTCGGTTAACTACAGTGGAGCTTTTTTGCAGAAATACTACTCCCTTGTTCCCTGTCCCTGATGCTTTTCACTTATACTATTAGTCACACTCCTCCTTAGATGCTAATTTTGGGCAAAACACTATCAACAGGTCACTTAAAAATCATTAGTATCCTTTATCCCTGTTATTTCATAATCTCTAACAGGACTTTGACATATACTTGCATTTAACTTCTGGGGTTTTTTCTATCATAGAGGTGTTTTAGTAAATAACACCTTGGAGGTGGTGGGGCGGTGGTAGCTTTGTCTTGTTTTGTTTTAGAATATGTTTATCTTCAAACTTGTTTTCTATGTGCCCAATATACTTCAATTCAATGCTTCTTAATTACAGCTTTGGTAACTCATCAGTTTTAACCCAGATCAATGGACAGCCCATCTGGGTAAAACTGCCCGTAACACAATGTAGTTACAGAGGAGATTCCAGTGCGTGCTCTGTGACTCCTCCTTAGGTCATCTATGGCTGTGTCCATGGATTTTCAATATGACATTTCTCTCTTAAGCAACTGCATGGTCCAGCTAACAAATCATAATAGCACCAAGAATGCTTCACTGAAATAGACATTATACAAAAATTGATCAGAGACAGTCCCTGCCGCAAAGTGACTGCAACTGCAGAGATGACTTTGACCTTCCCACTGGCCCTGAATAAGGGATCGTTACTAGTTGCATAACCATGAGGAAAACAATCTGATCCACTTTTATTACAGGTTCTTCCTTCTATGAATTCATTTTGCTACAATAGCTGGCACACCACAAGAGAAGACCCATGACCCATCCTCTTTTAATCTTGCCACCTTATTCCATGCCAGATGTATTTTCTCCCATTCCTATTACAGATCCCTAAGAAACACAAGGGTGAACACACCTCCTTTCCTGGAGGAATTTACACAATCAAATCGGTAGTAAGACCCAGACATGCTGAACCACTCTAACTTGTTATCTTTGTGGCCACATCAGAAAGGCCAAGCCCCGCGATCCTTGTAAATACTATTTGAACAGAAGCAATGCTGGAGAAACCTTGTCTGGGAGCACCACCCCAATGTGCCAGGTGCTCTGTCAACAAGCTAGAGAAGCTGGTCCTGCTCCAAAGGCTTTATAATCTATCTTAGGAGAAAAAAAACACCAGTTCTTGCTGTCAAAAGTCTGCAGACTTTTTAACAATTTCCTCCCAGATGCCTGGAATAAACATACTGTGCATAATATCCAACACCCAGGAGTGTATTTTGCCTCATTTCCATGGAAAGGCAGCAGGCTTCATGTGCAGACAGAAGTAAGAAAACACAGGGTTCCAATGGTAACACGCCAACACATTCAAACAGGTATTTTATCAGCCTCAGCATACTCTGTCCACAGACTTATTATTAAGTGCATTAATTATTAATGATACCTAGGCAGCTGCTACACTAAAGACACACCAAAAGGATTTTGTTCATGAGCCAGCTATTACATTTCAACACTTCTTCGCTTGATGTCATCTCTATTACACACCTTTTCTAAGTCAAGTGAGCTGGAGGTGTGGGATAACAACTTTTCGATAGGAAGAAATAAACCAGGAATCTAATCAATCTTAAGGATGATTTGAAGCTACATGCCAGAAAAAGAGAAAGAAAAGGATAAGTCATACGCGAAACGAACTCATTTGCACCTGGCCACGGGCCATTTTCAAAAGCTTTAAAGCAGAATCTCTTTGAATTCTCCTATGAGCTTTCAGCTTTTTCATTCCTCTCACAGTTACTATTGTAGTTATTCATGGCAGAGCCCTCTGCCTTGCTCTTCCTTGTCTTCTTTTTGTCTCTTGTCACACTAAAGCCTTTTTATGATGTCTTTTTGATGACATATTTTACTGAAGAGGAAACTGGACCATCAGGGCTTGACTGATTTTCCTACACGTAAAAGAAGGAGACAATGAGATCCAAAGGAGAAAATGTGCAAAAGCAGGTTCCTGTTGTTCTAATTTTTTTACACTACATTTTATGCTGCAGCAGCCATAGTGCAGGTACTATTACTTCCTCTAATCAAAGAGCATATAGAATGATTCATGAAACTGGTAAGCCTTGCCTCCTGTTCCATATAATCAAGTTGGTGCTTTTGTGTGTGTGCATGCTGAAGTCATTTAAGAATTTATACAGGGATTCAGTTAGTCTGGATTCAAAGACTGGTTCTGTTCCAGGCTCCACCTACAGGACTTTGCAAGTCCTTTAATTGCCTTTACGGTTCCACCATCCACTCTTTATCTTGCCAACTTAACGAACATCTTTATATTACAGAAGATCTCCCATTCAAATGGGTATGCTCAGCTCCACAGACATTATAATCCCAGTTGCAGCTGGCACAGAAAACCACTGTGACAGAAATAATTATAACATCAGGAATTAACAGATTCATGGAATTTCTAGGAAGTTTTAAAAATCTGTTTCTTTCCTTCCTATTTTTTAAATATACATTTTTTTTCTTAGGATCACAGAATTGTTTAGGCTGGAAGAGATCTTTAAAATCATCAAGTCCAACTGTTAACAGAGCACTGACAAATCCACCACTAAACCATGTCCCTCAGCACCACATCTCCACAGCTTTTCAATCCCTCCAGGGATGGGGACTCTGCCACCGTCCTGGGCAGCCTATTCCAGTGCTTCCTTCAGGGAAGAAATTTTTGTGAATATTAACAATTATTAACAATGGGACTAATCACCAGGTACACTTTAGGTAAGCATTTTCTGAAAATTGCTGTTTCACACCAGTGAAAAGGATGAAACCGAATCATTACATCTCTTGCTTATGAAGACACTTCTGGATTTACTGCTGAAAGATCTGTAATGTATGAACTGCAACAAGTGACTTTATCTAATTCAGACTGTGAAAATCTCCTTCCAGAAGTATCCTTTTCAAAGCTTAACTCAGGTCAGACAGGTCAGCACAGATTTTCATGAGACTTTGCAAAGATTTTTAAAAAGGTAAAGTAGTGAGTAAACAGGTATCTCATTTTCACTCTAAGTTCATATCAAATCAGTCAAGTTTACTGATGTGCAAGTCCTTTGTTTTCAAAACTGATGTAGCTGGATGAAGTGCATTTTAAGGGACTCATAATGACTGAAGTAAGATTTTCAGCCGCAGCACTGGCAGATTCAATCTCTAGACCCCTGCTATCCATAAAGATGCTTGATAATTATTTTCCCTTTCCATTACTATGGGGATTCTGGTTGACCTCTGGCATAAGAAAGGTATGATGAACTTGTACCAGCCTTACCAGTCTCTGAACTAAGTAAAAAGATTTTGTTCTGTGTACATAAAGTGTGGTGGAAACTCCTTGCCATTAGGTGCCAGCAGACAAAGTGGCCACATGAGGAGTAGCTTCAGCTACTTCAAACTGAGACAGACTTGAATAATCTTCATTTCTAAGATGCTCCCTGTGGGACACATCCTTAGTCGCTTAACTCTACTGCTATTTTATATGCGTTAAAGTGAGTATCTTTAGAAGAAGGAATCATTCCCTCCCACATTTACAGCAGAAAGCACATCAGAAACCTGATGAGAGTTATTACCTCAGGCCTTGTTGTAATGCAAAAACTAACTACACTCAGAAAAAATCACGGGGGGTATGCGTGCACAGCAGATAGAGTCCCATCTCTGTGCCACCCCATCCTGCGGGGTAGAACTGGGCTCTCTGAGCAGCAGTGAGCAAGGGCAGAGGGATCTCAAGAGAATCCAAGCAGAGGCGGGTGAATCTTCTGTAGTCGTTACAGGGAAAAAGATTTTAATGTCCAATTAAGCCAAATGAATTATGTAAAATATGATAAAGATGGTGGAAAAAATGCAGATGTAGTCCATTATTAGGCTGATGACTAATGAATCACCACCCATTTTTGAAATATCAGGCTTAAATCATCCCAGTTTCAAATTAAAATAGCATCTTCTTAGAAAGACATGGAATTAGTCCGGCAAAAATACAGAGCTACACTGATTACCACTTTGAAAGTGTAGTGGGTTACCGTTAATAGTTGTTTTCACCAAGAGTGGGGGGAAAGGGGTGATTAAGGGTTACTTACAGATAGCGCCAGTGTTTTCCCATCTGCTTTTTTACCATCTTTTTGCTTTTATAGTTTTGACTTCTGCATTGCTATAGAAATGAAAAAGGACCATTTACGTTTCAAAGCAACTGAACACACAGAGCTCAAGCAACTGGGGTCTGGTCCTCACTCCCTGTGACATTTTTTTACAGATTTGATCAGACATGAACTGATGAGACACCAGCTCTTCTGGAGGTGAGGTGAATCAAAGATATTGATGCAGAAAGAATTACCTTTCAGAGCTTCACTGTTGGCTCCTACAAAGGAAACCTCCAACTTTATTAACAGTTGTCAATGAAGAACTCCTACTGTTGTAGAACAGGTACAACTTCCTGTAAGACTTTGGCTGGTTTTGCTGTACCTGTTGTGATTACTGGCCTAAGTCAAAACATGCTTTACAAACATAATAGAGGATTCTGTGTTAACACTTTCCTCTTTCACATGATGCTGCAGACACAGACATATCAGTCACTTACTGTAACAAAAGTAAAAGAATGCTATCTCATCAGAAGTGCTGTAAAAGTGTAGGGTTCTTCAAATTAGCCACTCGAAATTATGATCCAAGATCAAATACTTCACAATTACTGCTGGTATGTGCTGGGACCCGACCAGCTTCACCTATAACATGAGGACTGTCTGCAGGTACTCAGAAGCATGCAGTTGGAGATGGCAAATCCTGGTGGGAATAACAGAGGAGAGAGCTTCATGGGGAGAAGTACTGCCTGCAGGGTGAGTGCTGCTAATGCAAACAACCAAAGAGAGCAAAAGGAACCACCAGACAGTCCTCAGGAGAGGTTTTGAGCAGAAGGGAAACTTATTATAGAAGAGCAGAGGCACACAGACGACTCTTTAATGCGATCACTGATCAAAAGTCTACGGCTATTAGAAAGCAGAGGAGAAACTAATATATGAGGAAGTGGAGAAAACATCTGGACATGTGGTGATAAATGAGTATGTAGGCTATATAAAGATATCCAGATAGCACTTTTTTACTACTTATCCTCATTTTCTCAGTGATGATTTTGATCAAGTTGAAGAGCATCCTAAAATATTATTTCTAGGTTGTTAATTCTACCCTTTCAGATCATATGGAGACTCATAAAGACCTCTTGTGTCCTCCAACAGAGGAGCTGCATTAGAAGTAATCAATGGAGATGGCAGAACTTTTTGCAGCAGAATTTCCGGTTCTACTGACTTTCAACACTAATGATGGAACAGGGGTCTCTTGTTTTGTTTACATGCACTCTGCAGGCTTTCCTCTTGCTGTGTGAAACAGAGAGAATCTCTCTTCCCTTTGCCACATCAAGTAGCATGAAGTGCCTTGTGGTGTTTGAGGAGAACAACACATGCTAGGCTTGCAAAAGCCCTTTGCATAAATTTACATACGAAACCCAAGATCACTGCACTCCCTGCAGAGTTACTGCTAGCCATGGTTGACATTGTACTTGAAATGGTGCTGCAAAGAGCAGTATCTTTTGCAGAGAGGTTTAAAATAATCAATTTTGTTTTTCCTTTCTAACCATCAAAGAAGCGCCGTTGAATTCTGGGAGCTGTGCAGTGAGAGGAGGAGGTGAATGATAATTGCCATTACTGGCTTTTCTCCTTATTTTGAGGGATACTACAACTGAAGTTAGGTGCCATCATTACCTGGTTAGACGCTCCTGAGAGCAGTAAGCATTACAAATTCCTAGGGTACACCAGGTGTGTGTACAGGGATTTTACTGTCATTCAGTTCTTTAAAGTCAAAATATGTCCACCTTTAAAAACTAGGTAGTATCCACTGCAATAATGTTAAAATATATTTGTAATACATGCTTTCATAAATTCATAAATTAGTATTAGTGTCAATAGGTATACTGCTGAAATGTGAACTGGTCCATTTTAGAATGCAGAATACCTAAGTCACCGAAAGAAAGTGTCAGTAAACTACGTGTGCTGTTTTTAATCCAGGAACTATCAATGGGATATGTAAAATTAAAAAGTTCAACTTAACATGCGGCTCTTTATCTTGTCTTTAGGCATTTTTTAAGGGAAACTAACTGCATAAAAATGAAATATCATCAATTTATAAAAAGTATTCACAGAAGCTTGCCCAATTCTGAGCTCTGGTAAGTGTATGAATGTTTGTCCCGGTTTCAAAGTGTTTCATGTGAAAGAATGATCAGTTTGAGAAATCTCATCCCATTATTTCAAGAACTATCTCACAAAAAAACCCCAGCTAAATATCAAAATAGAGTAATCTGCATTCCTATTCCTGATGGACTTTGGCTGTGCACTCTCAATTATTTTCAGAGTAAATCAATCTGATATTCAAGTACCTTCTAACACTGATATTTATTCAACTACCAATTAACTGCATATTCATATCAGAGAAGCCTTTCCAAATTTGGCCCTGCTTTCACTCTTGCATAAAATCATTTTAAATCCAGCTTTATATTGCATAAAGCCACATACCACACAACTACGTTACACAGACAGCTCTGTTTCAAGCACCCTGCTTCCCTTTGGCCATGATTTGATGAGTGAACCAGTCAAGAGTCTCTTCACCAAATACAAATCATCAGTCTCAACAAAACCCCCATCTCTAACTTGGGTTTAGTTTTGAAGAGTCAGCTTTGGACACATAGGCTTTTTGCTGGAAAAGCTGTTACCTGTCTGCTTGTAAATGAGAAGTTTAAAAACAACTGTTAAAATAAAAAATTAATTGTGCTGGGGCCTGGACCCACAGTGTACATTTGCCACAGGGAAGTCTGGTGTGCTGGGCTAGGAGATGCAATTTAAAAGAAAATAAATCCTTATTTCTTAGGATGCACAAATTAATTCTCCTCTAAGAAAGAAGGGCAAAGTTTTGCAGGCTGTGAGCAGTCTTGCATGCTAAACAGTGCTTGTTTCATGGACTGTATATACAGAGAGTCACATTCACTGCAGAACACAGAATTAAGCAAACAAAATCATATTAAAGGAGATAATCTCTTTTTCTTTCAGTTATGAGAAATTGGACATAACAGTGTTTATTTGTAAATATCAAGTCTGAAAACATAAAAGAAAATACTGTACAGTCAGTTAATTATCAGTTTCCGCTGAGGATCTTTCCAAGGGCCAATCTGACCTAAAAGCTACTCAAAGCCAAATTATGTCCAAGCTAGTTAAAAATGATGCTTGTATAGAATCCAGGTGCTAGTGGGCACCACATTAAACTGGGGTGTGCACTCAGGACCAACACCAGGTAGAACTGCTGTGATCCAGCAAAGAGGACACACCGCAAAGAGGGGACCCAAAGGACTGACGCGATGGGAATGCAACACCTCTTACAGAACGTGAGGCCTGAAGGCAACACCTGCAGACAGGCAAATATCCATCTTGTAATGCCCTGTGACAGAGAAGGCTGAAAGTGATCCCTCTACAAATACCATTATGGGGAAAAAAAAAAAAAAGTTTTTTTTTTTTTGTCCATGACAATGCAAGAAAGGAGAATCTGAGGCAGCAGCTTTTTCAGCAATGATCAGTATTACAGTAAGATTCTTTGCTTTCAATTTCTTGATGGGTTTTAAGTACCTTCCTATAAGCAGCAGGGAGAACAAAAGGTCTTCTCAAATCTAAGCTTCTCCATGTCTGATCGGGTGCGTCTTACAAAATACTCTGGGATTTACTGAGAGTACCTGTATGGTGACAACAGAGAGGACCAGAAGGAATTCCTGGGTTTAAAACAAAATAAATTAAAAAAAATCAACCCAATGGTAAATGAAAGAAAGACAAATCCTGAGGCCAGAGGAAGGAGATCCTGAGGCAGAATGAGCTAACCTTGCCTCTTCATACAAAGTGTTGAATATTTAAAACAAAAGGTGAATTTTCTTGACCTCTGATTATTTTCAGAGTTAGTAATCTTGACAGGCCTCCATTTAAAATCTCAAATAAATAAATTACCCTGGGGAGAATAGAAAGGCTGGTTAATTCAAAGTTTCTAAAGGGAACTTAGGCCTTTTCTCAAGGACACAGGAATACAGCACCCTGGGAGAGCCACTCCCACACAAATCAATGCATCAAGAATTTCCAGAGTCAGGTAACTCCATACATACTGGATCTGCCTCACAGAAAGAGACGGAGGAAATTTTTTACTTCTAGGATATTTGCTGGATCTATTATTACTTGTTTATCCAGCCTTCTATTTTAAGGCTCTGATATAAGAGTTGGATAGCAAGGATACTTAAACTGATCAAAACAAAGCTGGATCTACCCAATTGTTCTATCTGGTCTACACATAATGCATAAACCTGGCACATAGGTGCTAACCATAGGGGTCTGTGAGTAACAACAGCATCAGAGATGACAGAAGTGATTAAACTATATCCCTGGCCAAGGGAAGAGAGCATTCCAGGAAAATTCCTTCCAAACAATAGGGAATAACATGAATATTTCAGAGAATGGGTGTGGAAGTGGATTTGAGCAGAGTTTCCTGAGAGTTACACTTATTATCAGAAAGCTTTTTTTCTAACAAATGAAGGTCTTTGATGCAGATTTTGTTCTTTGCTCTGACACGGAGACAGAATAATTTTTTTTTTTTTTTTTTACATTTAACAACATTTGATGGCCTAAAAATGGTTAACTAACAATACTAAAATCAGTATCTAAAATGTAATTCAGTTCTGTAATTATATTTCTTATGCACGGAGACAGAAATAAACTGGAGGAAGAACCTATCAGCCCTTTTGCATGTATAATTGAACATGTTTGATATTACCAGGTAACCTCTGTAAGTAACTGGCTTTGAGTTTATGCAAGGGGTGAACACTTTGAATACATAAATAACAATAAGAGCAAATAGGTTTTTGATTTTGTATTCTGTTCTTTTCTTGTTTGTATCTGTAAGAGGCAGTCAGACAACCCTGGCTTTATTTCGCCGTCCACAGAACAACTGAAAGACCTGACTTTTGCATCATTTGGGTACAGTAATGAATAAGAACTGACATCAAATATCAATATTATTGGCCCAGCTAAATGGTAGCTGACATCCAACTGGACTGCTGAAGAGGTAAACAAAATTGAAATTTTGTTTTTGTTTAAAAACTGTCTGACATTATTTGTCCTTCAGTAAATCAATGGAAGAATGACCTAAATGCTGCCTGCATTTTGGCTTGGGGAGGTAAAATTGAGTTGTTGCTATCAAACGTATTTTTAATAGTCTTTTAGGTTTTCCTAATATAAACTGCAATTCCAAAAATACTTTGTATTCCACAAATTCCTTGTATGAATTCTACTGTCTGAAATAGCATTGTTTTCCTACAGTTGTTGATTAAAAAATGTATTAATGTAAAAATGGTAGTGGTTTGACGTTTAATCATTGCATGAATTATGCGGATGCTTAATATCCCCTCCATAATTCTCCACAAGACAGGAGGAGAGGGCCAGGGCTGACCTGGATACCCGTTCCTTGATGTCCAGATAGAGGCATTTTAGTAGTAATAGGGCTACCTCCACAACCTTTTGCCCACCATGAGCCTACCTGTGTGAAATCACATGGAATCCAAGAATTAAACAGGGTCACCTCCATCCCAATAACATTCAAAAACCAGGGGAATTACCCTAGAGTGGGTATCTTGCTTTCCCAGGTAAGGTATGTTCACGTGTATCTTTTTTACTGCACTCAGAGCCTTTGAAGAGAACTGGAGAACAGAGTAGCCTCCAAGAAGCCAAGCTTACAAGCATGCATTTCTACTCAAAGTCTTAGTCCTCGGTGGAAAAGAAACATCCGAAACATTTTTTCTCCATGAAGGTAGTTGTGTTACGGGGACAGGGCAGTAAAAGGGGCAGTAATGTTAACTTTGAAGAGGAAAGATACATTTTTTCCTACATCTTCCATTCAAAATAGCTTATGGATTTTGCTCAAACTTCCCCAAACTTTCCACAGGTAGAAAACCAACCTGGACAACCTCAGAATTTACATACTGCTGAAAGCGTTACCTTTTAAGTCCTGACATAACCACAACTACAGAAGTTTCTATCGGGGGTACGGGACTACCCGCCAGATTCTCCAGAGGGCAAGGCAACCTCCAACACACAGCCACGTTCTGGCTGCCAAACTGGCAGTTCTGTTCCATAGAGAAATGGCTAATTATGGAATCTGAGCACTATTGAGAGTTCTGGCTGTAAACGTTGCCCACTTAACAAAACACTATTAACTGCAGTTTCAGAAGCATGGTATAGTAAATAACTCAGATTTAATCAGTTTCACAGAGTTTAATGAGGATTTATTCAATTTGTATAATTTTTTTTTTTTTTAGCTTCCTCCTCATACAATACTCTTCCCCTAAAATATCCCTTAATTTTTCGACACACTGCCTGGATGGTGCTCTGATCTAACTGGAAAAATGGGGTTTTGTTTTTGTATTTTCTCTACAGGACATATTGTAATTAGATTTTTGTATTTTTTTCAAGACTCCTTTGGGTACCAAGCAGCCTAAGACACAACTATCACAAACTCACTGACTTAGGAACCTCCTTAAATTGACCTGCATCCTAAGCAGAAAAAAGAGTGAATCTTTCACCATTACAGCATGGCCCCCACAGAGCCCAACCCTACAGACAAGAATCCTGACAAAGCATGGCATCTGCAGACCTGTGACAGTAGGATATTTAAAACAAAACCAAAACCATTAAAAAAACCCATGTAGAATTCTATCAGCAATTAACCTTCAGTTTTTCCACTGCAGACTTAAGAAACTGCATTTCCAACAAATCTTTGCCTGGCTGCAAAGGGGTTTTTGCCAGATCTAACCATCAGGATTCTGTTGGCCCCTCTGGAAGTGATGTTGCAGCTTTGTCCATTCAGTCTGTGACTAATTTCCTAAATCCCATGAAAGTATTGTTGAAAATTCTATAAAAGGCTTTTTTTTTCCCCTCATAAAATATGCATCTTTTTCACTCAAAACATCATCATCAGCTTGCCTAGGGTGGCATATTTTAATTTCTTGGTGGACAAGCACTGGAGGGTTAGAAAACAGTTTTCTAGTGTTATATTTAGTTGGAATACAGCACTTTCTTTGCTAGCCAACCAACATGACAACTGTAACCTGTATAAGCCAGGACCAACTACTTACTTTTTTCCAGCAGTTTTCCAGTATGTATAGAGTTAATTTATATAACTGCAATTACAGGTTCTGAAATTATATCCCTCACTCAGTTTAATCAATGCTGCGCTAGATGTTTCCATTTTTACTAATTCAATCATTGAGAATGTCAACCAATGATTTTAGTCTAGAGTTTAATGCCAACTATAATATTCTTTATCAAAATAACATGCTTATCTGAAAGATTATCAGCACACAGTCTTTCAGCTTCCTGTTAATCATCATAGGTCACACTGTTGAATATTGGTTCTTTGTATATATTATTTCTCTCACAATTCTTGCTACTGTTATTCTTTGTTCTACGTCATGGTGTTCCAAAATATCGAGAGGCAGGTTGTGCTTGTCAAATATAGATACACACATGTGACCAAGAAAGAATTAAGGTGCCTTGGGAATTCCAATTCCAATTGACACAGCACAAAGTGTGGGATAGGTTTATGTCAATCCTTAGGGCTTGCCCTATCAACAAATAGGTTTGACATAAGCAACTGGTAAAGCAGCAGCTGATACTGAGCAAGAGGAGAGTATTCAGGTCCTCCTACAGTAAAAATCAGTAACTTACTCTGCTTATAATCAAAGTACCTTACTCTGCTTGTAATCAAAGTGGCAGTGAGTGCACTGGGATCAGGAACATTGTTGATATATTTTTCAGGAAAGATAGTACCCAAGAGAAAAGAATGCAAGTGGCAGCGGAAACCAGCACATACCTCACCACTTGCACACCATTTTTACAGAGCAGTGTGGCCAGGAGAGCTAGAGGAACGATGCATCACAAATCTTTTGATCATTTCAGAGTATTTCACATTACCTTCAAGAAACATTTTGGAAAAATTACTTCCCTTCCAAAGTTACTTGGCAGCAGATCACTGTCTGTCACCAATCCCAGTCAAAATGATTCTTTTTAGACAACAGATATATAATTCACCTCCCAGGAAAAACCTTAACAGCTAATTTCATTTAAATAAAGTAACTACATGATCATGACAAAGGACAATGGCTTAGATATCATGCACTAATCAAAGGAGGAAGGTGCAAGCTAGGGGCAGCTTTATTTTAACAGTCTCTAGTAGTCTTGCTGGCAGGCATGTGCCACACTGAACCACTCTAGAAGTCATTCCCAGTACTGAATATGGCCACAGAGCTAGCTATTTCACCAAAGTGCATTTACCAGAGCAAACATGCTGATTAAAGAAAAAGAAAAAAAAAAAATTGCATGCAGAACTGACCTTCATGTTGAATGTAGCATCATTACAGCAATGCAGGTGACCAGAGAATGTGCAAACAAGGAGACCCTGGGAATTAAACAGAAAAAGAAAGCAATTAAATAAGTGAGAGTGATATAAATTATTCTACACCCTTGTAAATAGCAAGACCTTGATGTTATGGTTGTGTGCTAACCAAGGCATTTTGTATGCTAAAAACCAGCTCCTGGTTGCTAGAAGAAGAGCACACTTCTCACAATTACTAAGGATATACAACCTTACTTCACATTATAGCTAGCAGAAAAGGTGCATTCAAATACCACAGAAAAAAAAAGCATCTCCCTTGTCAAAGGCTTTGAATTAGGTGGTGTAATCACTGCTTCTTTCTCCTAGGCAGTGATTCAGCACACGCGTCTCAACATTCCACACACACCATTAAAGTTTTCCTTAAGGAATCTCAAGAAAAAAATCAAAATTAATTATCTTTTATCATCTTCCACATTAGGCCGTAAGTGACCTACACAGTGCAGTAACATATGTCAGATGTCATCACTGATACCTGACTTGCTCTCCCAGTGCAGAAGGCATCCAGCCACATCTCTTGCTAAAAAACCCAAATGGGAAGACAGAGGTATTAAAAATAGATACACTTCTGTGTTTTCATAAAAGTCACTGGCTTCATGGGTAACTGTAACAAAAATACTTGCTGTTAAAGTGCTACACAGCTTTGAACAGCATAATCGCATCCCGAAGAAGAGGTTTTCATTCTAAGAAAACATTTTACTGACACTGGAATTGAAAGACATTTCCTGCGTTTTTCTGAAGAGACTAAAAAAAACCCCAAACCAGGACCTGAAATTCCTCTATTCATCCTAGCAGTCCTCGTGTGTAGTTATTCCAGCTTGAATCAATCTCTTGGGAACAGGGGTAACACTGGTTAATGAGACCTATGCCGCGCTTTTAGAGTTTATATCATTAGCTTATCCCCATTTTTATTCTCCTAATCCACAAACAAAATGAATATTAAAAAACTAAATTAAAAATTACTCCTACTCTAATGTAAGATATTTGTATTCTCTTTTCAGGGACAAAACCCATACAGTTTTATCATCATCATTCTTTATCAGTATACTCTCATTGCTTGAAACAAGTCCTTTCAGGAAAGCAGTTAATGAGGTTTGACCACAAAGTAATTCTGGAAAGACAGTACTCGATAATACTCTGCAGTTCATATTGCATCTCTGAATCATTTAGGAGAACTCGGTCCAACAAAACAGCAGTTAAAGGGGATTAGATTGCTGTTGTAAATATCTCAGGGGTTAAGAGCAAAGAGGGAAAAGAGCTATTGAAGCTGAAGAGCAGCATTGAGGCAGGAATATGTAGGTATTCATTATCTGCAGATAAATTTCAGCTGGAGATTAGAAGGCAGTTCTCGAACGGTGAGATATGAAAACTCCACTCCAAGTAGTGGGGATAAAAAATTCTCATTAATTGTAAGAAGCTGCTTGAAAAGTCTGGAAATAAATGACCTTCTCCTGCATGCAATCTTTTGCCTGTACTTGGGGAGGAAGGAGAATCTTTCCAGTCTTGTTCACGTGGCGTTAGAATACAAAGGTCTGACAACATCCAGCATTAATGCTTCCCAGAATTCCTTCTGTCTAAAAAATATCACCAAAAGACGACAGCAGGCTACTTTGGCAAGTGCCATTTTGTATCTTATTGTATTTTTAATTTACCTTTCTGTCTTAAAGTAACCTCTGCTTCAAGGCCACATATACTACTGATAGCAAACTAGGAAAATAGCATTATTCCCATGGAAGGATTGTAAAACAAATGTAATACAAAAGAAAAGCTCTGGACTATTAAAAGCAATCCACTATATTTAAAGAGCAAGCACACCGTCCAATTTAAGTACACATGGTTGTCAGAGTTCTTGAGTCCAACACAAATTTCAACAGACTTGCAGGAAAAAAGGTGCTAAAAATCCTCCACCTAAAAACCTTGTATATTTACATGATTTCTAAATAATAAAATATCAACCAATAAATCCCGATAAAAAGAACATTTAAATAATTATTATCCAATTATAAAATCACTGTTGGAATAGAAATGTGATTACACAGAATTCCTAAGATACTGGCAGAAAAAATAAATTTGGTAAAGATAACATGAGACAAAAATAACTAAAGATATATGAGCAGTCTAGCAAGAAAAAGTGTCAAGGACATAAAATCTACCTTATGGCCTAGCAGCAATATAAATTTTATCCAGTCCATGGTAACAAACCAAATGTTGGCACATGTTTTGCATGTAAAGAATGACCCTTGTAAAATAACTGCTGTCGCTCAGCAGGGCATAGAATTTACCCTCAGACACTCTTGAATCCCAGTATATCCACGGTAACCTTTCCCCAAGTGCAGGAAAAGCACACTGTCACAAACCAAAAGACCCATCAGAAAAGCACAGGGATGCCATGCCACAAAATCAATGTGAACTTTCCGCTTTCCCTTCTGTAAGTCAATTCAGTATAAAGCACTCAAAAATTATGATAATAATAGTGATGATAATAATAATAATAAAAGCTAAAGCAACGGCTCTGTAAAGTCTTTCTCAATACTGTTGCTGAAACTTAATTTTCAAAGGGCCACTTGATTTTTATTCAATACACAGCTAGTGTTTTCTTTACCAACAGGAGGAAATCTGTGTTTTGCAGATACAGATTGCCATAAAAATAAAACCTGGGAAGCTTATTCTTTAGCTATAAAGTTTCAAAGTCAACCATTAATGAATATTCTCTTAATTAGAGCGCATGTTAAGATAGCACTGAGCTTTCAGCGTCAAGAGCGAGGCCATAAGTTCACGACACCCCTTTTGCACATGCATTCTGCTTTTCAATCTTCAGTTACAATCTCCTGTAAGACTGCCAGAACCCCTGCTTCATCCAGTGTGGAAGTGAACAGGGTGTCCACGTTCCAGGCTTCATCTCCCTTGGAGTGAAAGTCTCACTGACCATTACCCCACTGAAAGAGATTAGGTTATCACAAAGCGGGAGGAGGAAAACCAATAAAACATCAGAGCAGAACTCTGCAGCTGTGAAAAAGACCATTTTTACCATGTTTAACCCATGGGGTCTGTCCACTCTCCTTGCATCTGACACTAGCAGTGTAAAGGGCAGTAAATTATGGAGAATGCATTATTATTGTTAACTGAGTCATCAGGTCTAGATTAAAATATTAATAGAGGAAATCTCAGTTCTATTCACTCCTTGAGCTACTACTGTCCAATTACATTAATTATGATACATTCTTCCTCTGCCTAAAATACACAGATAATAGCAACATTCAAAGAAAACAAAATATAAAGTGTTCTGCATTGTTGTTGGATTCTTTTTTTTTTTTAAATAATTATTCACACATGCCCACACACACATATAATTTTCTTGTTTGAAACTCAGAAATTAGCATTAAATCAGCAGTTAGAAACACCACTGCATTACGTTATGGAGCCTTATCAACCTCTCAGCTTCCAAAACACATGGACATTAATTGCCTGCCTTGGACTGAATCTACCCAGACGACTTCAGATAGAGAAAACATTTTGTCTTTTCTAAGATACAATCCAGTGTTGTAGAAAAGCAGCCTGACCTTTGGAACTATGGAACTGTGAACAGTAATCCTGTTGCAAAAGTAGTTAAACAAAGAACCGAAATACAAATAATTTTTTGTTGTTACTTTCATAGGATGAAAGCCCAAGATTTCAGAATCAACAGTGAAATTCTGCCGTAAATCCCCACTGTTGTGTCCACATAAATATACAAATACCAGGGCGAGACAAGACAGGCTTGATATATATTAATATATAATTAATACACTACAGCTTCTTCGCATTGGTAGAATTAAGTTCGACCATTAACTATGTAACACAGAAGTTCAGTTTTCCTATACTTATTTTAATTACCAGTTTAGCAGTAACAGCGAAAAACTCTCAGACCTGACGAGCCATAATTCAAGCACTCCTGGAGAAAATGCACAGCCAAAAACTGTTGAGCGTCACTTAAAACATACTCTTTCCAGTTTTTAAACTCTGCTTTTGATTACTTTTGTGGATTTTGAATGCCCTAATATCCATGAAAGTCTGACACAAACAAACTTGCTTTGCCAGGTTCAAAAATCAAGCTAACAAATCCCTTAGATCAACCTGAACGTAATATACTAGATGATATGTAACTACCTTTATTAGTTTGTTATGATATGAGTTTTCAGGTAACAACATCCAAGTACGAGATGTATTTAAACAGCGCTCAGGTAAGAGATTTATTTGCAATTTCATGGTTCATTTAGAAATTAACTGAAAGAAATATGTTCATTCCAAAGGACTGAACAAAGAGAAGTGTTCAACCCATGAAGCACTCAACAGTGGCCCTGTTTACCTCATTCTCTTTATTAAAAACAAAGCAAAAATTTTTTCATTTTATCGGGGGGGGAAATAGTATCTTGAATGAAACTTCTGATCTTACACAGGCAGAACTTTTCCTGAAAGTCACATAATGTCATGTTTAGGAAGCTCACTTCACTAGACTTGAACTTCTCCTAAAGCAAGTGTCATGTTAAGTGTATCGTGATTACTCATCGGGGAAGTCCTAACCTTTCTCAATCTCCCTTGATGAACACAGCCAAGGGCTTCCCTTTTTACAGCAAAGTTCAGTATTAAAAGCGTGACTCCTTCTCGGAACCTTGCCTTATTCCTGACAAGGTCTGTCTGCTCGGTCTACCTGCACTTCGCAGCAGCCAGGCACTAGCAAGCTCTGAGGGAAACGCGCGACATTTCCGTCAGAACTGTGAGCTCTGAAGCCGCTCTGCACTGCAGAAGAACTGTCTGCCTTGTTGCCTCGAAGTAGCTGCACTGGAAACATCAACAGGGATTTTTGGATCTCTTTATTAGAGCACCAGCTATGACAAGGTAGTTTTTAAGAGACACAACTCATTTTTACAGGATACCACATGTAAATATGAAAACAGGAGGAAAGAGTCTAAAAACACCTACATCCCCTCTACCTTCGCAAGTCAGCTCCTTTCTTTTAGTCTCTCCTTTCAGCCCAGCCTGTAGTATCTCGCTCCAGCTCTGTCCTGCATCACATGATGCCTGTGCACGTGTTCCCCGCCAGCAAGGCCAGCCTGTCTGCTCACAGCAACAGCCCCTCTCCATCTGCTCCATCCTGGCTCATCCAGAGGGCACCACTCAAACCAAGGCAACAATGCACCCATCTCCCAGCTACTTTCTCAGAGGTGTTTACATCACATGATGTACACTATCCATATAGTAAGCACTGAGCAAATTTGGACAGCAATTTTACCATCTGTCACCACAGTTTTTACTTGATAAGCTCAAGTACAGAATCTTTAAGCTGGAGCCTGCTTCTGTTCTCTTCACTTGGAATAGACCCTGAGGGGAAAAAGTCATGCAGAGAAGACTGTTTCTTGATCTAAAGCCAAGGGTAAGACCAGGACATTACTCTGATGTTTTGTAAATGTTGAATTTGGGGAATAAAATTTACTTGCAACACTCCTTTGTGTGCCTTATAAGGCAAGGACACACAGAGGCAGGTACATACATCAAAGCTGAAGTATATCAGCTGCTGGGCTCTTTGGTGTTATGGTGATCTCCTTTCTCACAGACAGTGTGGGGTTTGGTTTTTGGTTTTTTTTGAACTTCATTCACTACATCTTCCTAAAGAAATGAAAGAGAATTTTGAATCTCTTTAAAATGCATGAACTTAAACAGCAACTTTCATACCAGGAAACAGTAAAAACCTTGAGAAAGCATTTTTCTAGAGCTGGTAAGTAATAGAAACTAGAAATAGAGTTCTGCCTGCAAGCTAAGCCTAACATCATGCTTTTCATCACAGACCAGCCTTCCTTTCACTTCAGAGTTAGTAACACCTCCTAGTGAAAATAAAGGAAAAACTAAAGTAACCATGCTCTGGGACACTCCTGAATTACCTCATTTTTCTGCCTCTGAACTTTCACCTGAGCAGAGCATTAATATGTCTTTTGCACTGAACATGCAGTTATAGTTATTTTTCTTAATTGGGAAGAAAAGTATGTTTCTAGGCCAAGACCTCGTATGCTAAATCTGTTCAAAGTGAACTTCTAAGGCTCTCCTAAAAAACACTAAACCCAGAAGTTTATAGTAGAAATGCTGACAGATTATATTCTTGCCAGCATAATATAACCTGGCTCTCAGATAAATGTTTCATGAATTAAAAAAGTTGAAAAAAGCTCCTCTGTTCAGCTTTGTTCTTGAGATGAAAGTGAATTATCTTTTTGTCTTCTACTGACACTTGGATTTTTGTACTGTAGTCTGCAGAAACCTGTAACCACGGGCGGTATTTAAACAGACATGACTGTTTGGGATTCTCTCCTCACTGAACTCCTTCCTGTAAGGGGCATCAAACTTCTAACTATGTCAGGAGGAAAAAAGGTTTTATTGCAAGCAGATACTTTCTTGTACCCGCTTCTATAAAGTGAGAGAAAAGTCATCTCTACATGGGGAGCTCACACATGAGCACGGTTTCACCTGCATGGCCATGACAGGCCATCCAGGGAAGGGGAGGGAGAAATTTTTTTTGCTGGAACCATCGTTCCTTTAAAAGCAAATAAATTTAAAAAAAAATATCTCCAAGATATTGAAATTCTTTCACTAAAGGCAGACCTGTATATTATTCCCCTGGTTGATATTGGCAGACAGCTTCACTAAGAGAAGCTACTGCATCTTAATAAGGATTCGTAAGGCAGGTGAACATACATCACCCTGTCAGCACCAAAAAAAGCCAAATTGGGTAACTGCATTTCTCCTGTCCAATGTAACTCCTGGAGTTTCAGTGTTCCTGCCAGGGAAGGATCAGCGGTGCAAGAGCAGGAATGGCCAGGGAAAGGCCATATGCCGAAGCCCATTAACTGCAGACTTCTCAGGGCAGGATACGGCCTCTTCCTCTCCACAGAATTAGCAGCCCATTTACCATAACTAGGGTTTACTTTAAATTAACTTGGCATTCCAATACTTTGCAAAACATACCAACGGTTTTCAGGAGTGTGACGTGTAAATGGAAGAAACCTAGTAGGATTGTCTAACATTATGAGCTCCATCACTTTAATGTAAAAAAGATCAAAAAGATGAATTATAAATGAGCGGAAGTTGCTGGTGGAATATAACTAGGAAAGTTACGAGTTCAGTGAAAGCATTGAAAAGAAATACAAAAGAATTTTAGTTGGCTTTGAAAATTAAATAACATGAAAGCAGAATAAAACAATGAATACATTATTTAATTACATATGAGAAAAAGTGAGAGGGCCACATGGGAAACACTTTCTTCCTTCCCACTTTTAAAGGTAGAGGGTTTGAAATTTAAATTTCATGCTTGGAAGGTTTTTCCTTTTCCTCTGTTCAGAAATGAACAGCATTTCTGAATCTACCACTCCCATACATTGCCTTTAACCTCTGCACACTGCACTTCTGCGCTCGTTAATCCAATTCTGTTCCTCCAACTGAAGTCTTAAGAAATCAGCATCTGAGCAAAGCAACACAATACACTCCCTTCTGATCTTATCTGATGATGAAAAATTGGGCACTGGACAGGTCTGAAGCATCTTAAAACCTGAAGTTCAATTTTGGCCCAAATGCCAAACTGTTACGTTATATGAATTCGTGCCAGAACACTGGTTATTTTTCCTAACAAGAGAAGGGAAATACTAAGTGTTTTTAACTGAAAAAGACACTATAGAGGCAAAAGCAGGTACATACACAACTGTGATTATTAAAGACAACAGATGAGGAGGCCCAAAGGGAGAAGGAAAAGAAAATAAAAGAAGAGAAAAAAAAGAGGAGAGAGAAAAAAAGAGAAGAGAAGAGAGAGAAACAAAGAGAAGAGAAGAGAAGAGAAGAGAGAGAAACAAAGAGAAGAGAAGAGAAGAGAGAGAAACAAAGAGAAGAGAAGAGAAGA
>JAAGNO010004978.1:125814-147976 GCA_033439905.1 Ceryle rudis
AAGAGAAGAGAAGAGAAGAGAAGAGAAGAGAAGAGAAGAGAAGAGAAGAGAAGAGAAGAGAAGAGAAGAGAAGAGCCTAAAAACCCCAAACCAAACCAACCAAACAAAAAGCTGAAGAATTTCTTCCCTTCAAAGAGTCAGAATAAATCAAGAGTAAGCCAATAAGATCAAAGCTATTACTTTTCTGGCAACCATTGGAGAGCATTTACTTCTACTGGTATAAATGAATTTGTAAGCCTCGTGTATTCACACTATCAATTTTGTCCTGGCAGTCACTATGCATCAAATACATCTCATCCAAATTTAAAATGGCAGATGCACAGAGAAAAATACCAAAATGAGAAAAATAAGAGAGATCAAACTTAACAGACCGTGTCTGCAGTTCTCTTTTGTTCACCTGCAATTGCTGAATTGCACTCCTGAAATCAGCCTCTTCTTTGATTTCTATTTTCTCCATTAACCAAGAGGAAAGGATTGACTAGTTCCCAAAGAAGGGGTCATGGTAAAGAAACCAGGATCTGAATGGAAATGGAAAGCTCATCACTTGCTCACCATCATCTGGCTTTCCCAAACTACGGCCACTTTGGGAGTAACAGTATCGCTGACCTGAGGGACCAAGATCAGAGAAAAGATTCCAGACTATTTGACTAGAAACACTGGATAAAGAAGCCACTGAAATTCAAACAAAACAAAACCAGAAAAAAGTAACAGTTTAATTTATGAAAGTATTTAGAATTCAAAATAATAAAAATTCACCATTGGAATAGGAGAAAACATTGAAATCAGCCCTTACAAATGCAGGATCCATGGATTCTATATACTAGATCCTGCATATACTGCCTACATACTCTGAGTGAAAGGAGTAAATTGTAAATGACTATCAAAACTATTCCTTATCTTCTGCAATTTCAAATTCACGTCAATATTCTCAAGAGCGAGATTTCTGGGGGAAAAGAAAGTAAAGCCAGAAGGTCTGGGTAACATTGGAAATAGTTATATATTTTAGTAAATCTGCCAGATGTTTAAGTTTCATTTCGCATTCAAAGCACAAATAACCACTATCCCAGTATCTCATTAATATGGTGGTTAACTGCCATTACATTTAGGAACAGGCAAACTCTGTCTCATAAACTTACATACTTTGTATGTTACGAGTCCTAGGTATTTCTGGCCTATTCTTTAGCTGAAATACAGATACCATGTAAAAAGGCATCAGCCTTTTTGTCACTGCCTCACACCATCACAAGGACGTACCGCTAAATACAAAAGATGTGGAGCCTACTGGAGCTAACAACAAAATTATTTCCAGTTTCACCACAGACTGAGAACATGTGATAAAGCCTTTGCTAGAAAAAAAACCTTACACCTGATGTCGCTTCACTGCATGCGAAATCAACCTGTGCCAGGAAATATGCTCAGGGCAAAGGATATGGAAACACATCCTTCTGGCTTCCATCGTACATTGGAAGTACCTAGCTGAATCTCACTCTAGGAATTACCAGTATTAGTCTTTCACCACAGCTTTGCTCCCAGCAGAAATCAATACTCAGTCTCCACGGGAAAGGAATTAGGCAAAACACCAATTTGGAAAGTCCCACCTGCTTTATAGACCTTATTGATTGTTTCACAGAGAAATTATTTTAATCATTCAAAATACACTCTAGTCTAACTCTTGTTAATATTTCCCAATAAACTTAATGACTGAAATGAAATGGGAATAAACATGTTTTTTATTCCGTCAATACTGGCATTGTGTCTGGTGACTGTACTTAAAAGACTACAGAGTATGCAACCTTGAAAGCAGCACATGTAGAGGGCTGAAACCAGAAAGTATTTACTGGGAATATCCCACAACAAACATCATCATAAGTTATACATAAATACATTTATACATAGTCCTTCGTGTGCAAGATGGTAAGTCAAGTAATAAAAATATTGAAAAAAAATATTCCAAAGAAATATACTTTCCCCAAAATGTTTTTGTCTGGTGCTAACAAGGTTACGGGGGCAGGAGTGATGAAAACATTTAGCACCTGAGAAGCAAGAGCTTTTCATCTGCTTTAGTATCGGTTTCCTAGATGCTCACATCATGGCTCAAGATTATGGAGATACTGAAGAGCAGTAAAACCCCTGAAAGCCTTCTCAGAGACCTCTTGTAGAATTACAGCATGATTATGTTACCTCTTCAATTAAAAAAAATTTCTTACCAAGTTCAGTCTGTCGGAGCTGCCAGAATTAGATCTGGGACCAAACGTATTATGACTAAACTCAACGCTGTATAAATATTAGATCCGTTATTCCAACAGCTCACAGGACGCTGCAAGCTTGGTTTTCCATTGACAAAACCAACTCATGAAATACCTTTCCTGGGATTTTTCCCTAGTCAGAGTTGTGACATAGGCCCCTATCTGAGCAGAAATGAAATGTAAACAGCAGTTTCCCATTAAAGGAGTTCTATCATCTATGTAGCCTCAGACAAAAGCATTCCAGCGTTCGGGTTTTGTGAGTTATTAATGGCAGTCTGCTCTGTAATTGTCAGTGAAATAATCTCATTGACACATACAACTTAGGAAATAGAGGTCTCATTAACAAAGCCTCCAGCCTTTATTAGATCATATAAATAACCAAGAGAGCCTGCAAAAGATCGATTACAGCCTTTAAACGTTTACAGAATCGGTGTTTAATTAAGACAATTTTAATATGCAAATCAAGCCTAATTATCATCATTTGTTAATGTTAGTCTGCCTGGGCTCTAAACAGCTTCAGCTGCAAATATGGTAACAGCATCATATTTTTGCTGCCTTTTTTTTTTCCTAGGAAGAACTGCAGAGGAAACAATCAAGTTGCACTACCAGTACGTATGAAGGCTTTCAAAACCGCATTTCCATTTACCATTTGGAGATGAAGGTCAAAAAAGCGCTCAGCATAGCATAAAATCTAGCTGAAATGTTATGCATTTCTTCACCTACTATTTTGTGGAGTGCTTTAATTAATGTATTTCCTTCAAAGTAAGTAACCCCTCTGGGAGCTGCTTCTGATGAAAATCTGCCTGTGTTCAATGCGGTGATTGAATAGATGGGTTTCTAACACAGACCATTGTCACTCAGAAGCTGATATTGGGACTTTTTTCCTTCCTACCTCCTCTGCCCTGGGAACGACAGGTAACCCTCCCATGCTGAGAAGCCACAGCATTACAGCAAAGCCTCTGGAAATTAAAGTGCGAAGCAAACGAGAGAACTTCACAGCCTTCAGCAACGTGATGGGAGGAGCAGCCAGGGAGGAATACAAAGCAGCAAGGGAGAAAACCAATGTCTGCATTCTGATGAAATTTCCTGAAGAAGGAAAATTACAGCCATGAAGCCCCTGTGAATTTCTTTGGGGAAAGAGGTTGGGGTGGGGAAGCTGCAACACAATCCCGGTAAAAATCATTTCCTTTTCCCAGTGGTGCCACTCTCCTGCCGCCACGATGAGGTGTGCACATTAAAATGAAGAGAGGGACCCACTCACCATCGGGCAGTATTGATTTGCTGTTGAACGCTTACATATTGACAGTGAGGGAAATACGAAATGTTTCTGTTTGAAACATTTTACAATATATATGATGCAAGTTCTTTATTTTTCTTGGCCATTATGTTTTCTTTCTGCATATTCCCAATGATTTGGACCCTGTAGGTGCCAAGTCTTCACATGGTTGAGAGTAAAAGGAAAGTTTTTACTTATTCTTTAACATATTTGGTATTTCTAAGTAAATGAAGTCCTCACAGGGAACAAAAGAACAAAAAAAGAGGACATGCAGTTACAACAGCAATGAGAATGAATAAAAATGTACTAATCAGAGTAAAAATAAAATACAAAAGACAACCTGAACAGCCCCCAATTCAAATGGGAGCAGAGTGGCTTTCACCCAGTGTCTCGACTGATGAGTGGATGAAAGGACTTCATACAGAAACTGCATCTGGGTACAGTGGGCTTGGTGGTAAAGTTCTGTGTTCAGACACAGCATAGACACAGTTACACCACTGAGCTACCCCAGCAGGACTAGCGCAGGGAAGGAAAAAAGGGAGGAGTACTTCAGAAGTCCCGTTCAGTCATTTCCTATGGCCGCTACAATGCTGTGTTGGCTGATTTATGATACAGCCAGTGGATATTTTCCTAAAAGGAGAAGCCAAAAGTGCTGTTACGCTTCATACAGACAGTAAATGACGGCAAAGGGAAGTGCGATGACCAAGACAATACTGTAGTCACTAATTCACAGCCGAGGGTTCACAGTCATTTTCCAGGTCACCTCCACACTACTTAATAACAGTGGATAAAGGAAAATCCTTTCTATGCCAGCTGAAACTTCCCAGAGTATGAGTAGTGCTATGCCCCAGTATACCTGCTCCAGTTTCCCGTCCAGCTGCACACAAACCCAGCTACTTCCAAGGAAATTTCTCTTACAGAATAGGTGGTTGTGCAGTCCATAAATATTATTTCATTATCTCAAGTCTAAACTTGCTATCCATATTAAAAATGTATGAAATACACGTTATGTTTGACATAATGTATGGTCTTATTATGCATACAAATGTCAATTCACTTTTGTATCCTGCAAAATCTTGGCCTCAGCAACTCAAACATGCCTGCAGCCCCAGTGATGGAAAGTCAAAAACATCCCCAAAGTCCCTTCTAATCTCCGAGTGTTGTCACGTGCGCTCAGCAAGATGAAAGAGTACCTGAGTCAGACACAGATCTGATAACTTCGTAAGAAATATAGACATATCTCAAAGTAGGTATTACTGTCAAAACCAAAAGAGTTTTAAAAATTAATTCAGGAAAAAATTATCTGCGTTAGACATGCACATCAACAATCCTGCTCCATAACAATGTTCAGGCATCTACCAAATTAAATACTACTTCTCATGTAGCAATCTTCGCAGTGTTCAATCATCTGAACACCCAAGCTTCAAGAACATTGTTATAAGAACTGTCATAAATAAAAAACACTACTTACACAGCATTTTACACCCTGGAATGGATCGAGCCTCTGTTAAGCCTTACTCTTCAAGGAGAACGGAATTAGTGCCCATTTTCCAATGTGGAGAAATGGAGCTGCGCTGACACACCCGGCTGAAAGCTGTGGGAGGGATCCTGAGCAGGCAAAACTAAATTTCATGCCATTTCTCAGATACAGTGAGCATTCAGCATGACTCTTGGCCTATTATGTATGTTTTGCAGGTCAAAATTTTCAACCACATGATTTCTATTAGTAAAGAATGAAAGACAACTACAGAAAACTTTTTTTTTTTTTAATTGAGAAATGTAATTTTAATTTTTCTTTGGAAAAAACCCAACAGATTTTCAGTATGATTTGATTCTAAAGCCCCCCAAAATATAAACCATTTTCTTTTTTGCACATTCTCTTTTCCTGTCTCCTTTATCATTGGGGACAGTGTAAGTAGTTATTCCTAGGTCTGCGAAGTAGAGCTCTTCACTAATTTTATTGGGTTTGTAATTTTTCAGTTTAAGACAGATCTTTCCTTATTATTGAAAGACAGACAAGTAAGGGTTTTTTTTTTTCATTAGAGAAAATACGCATTTAACAAAAAGAAGCTCAAAAGGAAAACACATGAAGTCCTTTAGATACAAATGACTCATAACTCGCATTCTATTTCTGCAAATTTCCAAATAAAATTCTAAAATCTTGAACAAAGCACTTCTGTTTTGCTCGCAGGTAGCTCTGTCAGGCTTGCGTCCTTCTGGGCTACCCCTCCAGCCAGAGGATGCTCCCCAGCAGCACAGGCTGGCTGGGTTTGGGATCCCTGATGGGGCAGGGCTCTGCCCGCTGTGCGAGCCGTGCTGCTCTGCAGCAGGGTCACTGCAATGACATGGCAGAGCAAGCATCCCAACACCAAAATAAATCCATGCCCTTGCATGTCTTCAAGCCACACGCAGAGTGCCACTTCGCCACAGTAAGAATATATAGTCAGAGTAGCCTCTCAGGTCTCCTCGGGATGTAGATCTACCCACTGTACAAGACACGATGGCACAAGAAGCATTGCGCTGTGAGCTATCACGCTATGTTCATTTTCTCTTTAGTGAACTGAACTGCAAATAAATGACTCACAAACCAGCATGAAATGAGGACATATCACCAACAGGGTTTTATAAACATTACTTGTTGGAAGATGTAACTCTCTTAACAAAATATAACCCATGACTAATTTCAGGGGGTCAAGGTGATCTTTGCCCTCCACTGTGTAGAATATTAGTCTTCTTTAAAGAAGTTCAGAGGTTAATGAATAAAGTGTCAGCAAAGAAGAAATGAGACTATGCAAGAAAATGCTCGTTCTTGGGCTCTGCTATAAATAATGCTCTCATTAAAATTCTGCCTTGGAAGAAAGGCAAGTCCATTAGTCTAGGAGCTAATTTTTACTGGCTCCTTAGATGTATGCATATTAAAAATTCAGCTTTTATAATTGCCAGCCATCAACCACCTAGTCAGTGCTGTTCTTGGAGTTTTTAATTATTTACTTCATTTGCATAGACACTCCAATTTATGATCAACCATTTAGTTATCAAGGGACAGTTTTAGTAATTCCTCTTTTACATTTTTATTTATTCCTTTTGTATCTCTAACAGGAGCGCTGAGAGGACCTTGCCTGAGCTGTGCGGCAGTGGGACAAGCCCACCCTGGCATCTGCAGCCAGCCGTCATCGTGCGTGGCCACGCTTCCCTTCACCCGCTCTGCCCGGGCCAGGGCAATGTGTACGGCACAGCTACACGACATCTGCTAAGCGCCCGCGTCCCATCTCAGTGCATCACAGCAAGATGCAAGGATAACGAGTAACCCAATACCTTACCCTCCTCTTCCTCAGCTGCTGCTGAAGGTCCTTGCCTGTCACCTTGGCCTCAAAAGAGGAGGGAAGAGCTCACACCATGTTGCCTCGCTGTTATGAGGGCACTTTGCCCCAAAGTTGTTCTCCTCTGGGTTTTCAGTTTGAGGCTTTTTTCTCTTCCTCCACAACCTTGCTCTGTTGTCTGAGGATACTACTGCTGAGAAACCTTCTCCAGTGATGTCCTTCATTATCAAGAGGTCCCAGCTTTTTCTGTTCATACTGCTGAGCAGACAGAGCATGCTTCTCCTCAAAATCATAAAATCCTAATTGGTTTGGGTTGTAAGGGGCCCCTCTGCAGTGAGCAGAGTCACCTGCAACTAAAGCAGGTTGCTCAGAGCCCCATCAAACCTGACCTGGAATGGTTCCAGGGATGGAGCATTAACCACCCCGCTGGGCAACCTGGGCCAGGGTCTCACCACCCTCAGTGTAAAAAAATTCACTCACACAGGCAAGTGCTGCCTGTCCCTCTAGTTGCCAGTCCCCAAACCACCTTGGGAAATGCTCCTGTCCCTTCACCACTACAGGGTTCAGGGGAGAGCCCGAAAAGACCCCAGGTTCTTGCATTTGCTAGCAGGGAGGAGCAGTGGGGTGTGCCTGGGGCAAGCAGTGAAGGTGGCAGGTGAGGGGAGACAGGTGACGTGCAGCACAGACAGGACTGTCTATCCCACTCCTTGGACACGCAAAAAAAGGGAGAAAATACAGGAAGGCACAGGCTTTGAAAATAATGAGTTCTGCAGTCGCACAGAAGCATGCCTGTCCCACCACTCCCCACAGTCCTGTGCCCTGGCCAGCCTGGCTGCACTCCTGCTGCTAATGTGCTCTTCAGCTGGATGGACACCAGCCCCCCTGGGCACCACCGGCCCAGAGACAGCAGTCAATCTTGAAAAGCAACCCCCTTTTTTTTTCATCCTTAAAAACAACTAAATTATCGAGCGGAAGATGCGTTGTCTGTCTTCAGCGTTCAAGGGCAGGCTCCAGCAACAATGGGAATGATTGATTTGTAATCCCTGGTATGATTGTGCTCCTCCCTGGGTACCATCTCTGACGGCTATTTGCAGACAGGATACCAGACAGTGAATGCGAAGGGAGCGAAGCTGCCTGGCCTGGCAGGAAGGGAATTGATTACCGATCCCTCTTTCTGCCAGGCAGAATTTCTTTGCTGCAATTCATACTTCTGAATGGGCTGTCTAGAGACAGCCTCCAGATGGCTTTGGGGGGAAGCGAGGCCAATCACACTAGAGATTACAAATCAATCGCTATTATAGAGCCTTTTATTTGGTAGAAGCTTCCAAGCAAAAAACAGATACTAAAAATATATAATACATCCTGATATTTTGTTTGCCGTTTCTTTTCCTCAAGCTCTTTTATGTCATCTTTTCCTACTGACACCACTGCTTTCTCTTCTCTCACTGCTTGTACTTCCATCTTTCTTACTACAGATTTCTCATTTATACTTGATTTTATCTTTCTATCATCTTTCTCATTGCTAACCTACACCACTCATAGTTACCTGATATGGAAGTAAAACATGATCCTTCTACCCTACACTGCTGTCTTCACTTTCTTTCCACCCAGATCCCTCTTCTCAAAAAATGGGACAGTAATGCTGACAGAATGAAGCGAGGTCTACCTAACTTTTATTGTCCTGAAGACATCACATATATAATTCTGACCGCTTTTGCTCACAGCAGTATGTCGGGTTTAGGATCCATGCAATAAGTAAAGAAGGTAACAGAGAGTCTGGTGAAAGATGACTGTAGCTCCTCAGCTGCAATATAAAATATCCAGAGAAAGCTCCCCATAAGTCAGGGTACACCCACACTACTGAGTGTGACAGTTGTCACATGTGTGACGCTTCTCATCAGCGCCTTGGTTTTACAGGGGAGATGATGAGTGCAGTCCCAGCCAGCCAGAGGAGATTGGAACACACAGCCATTCAAGAGCTGTCACATGAGAACAGTCCTGAGCACCCATGTCTGATTTTACTCATATTTATGCTTTCTTTCATGTTTTAATTCATCTCCTGTTATTAATAAAAGTGTTGTCAACTAGAATAAGTGAGGTAGGAACTGACAATGTGTTTGTTGGGGGAAAACTAACTTTTTATAAAAAAAAACCTCACCAAAAAACAGGTCAGCTCAAAAAAAAAAAAAGAAAAGAAAAAATCAACTGACATGCATCTGGTAAAATAAATATCAGCAGTGTTGATAATCATCTTTTACAAACTTCTGGCTTACTGAGTCAAGACATCTTTCTGTTTTAAAATACTGACCAGTTTAGAGATTTAACTATATTCATAAATTCAAAAATAGATTAAAATTGTTGAAAGAGGATAATCAAAATTCTGGAGACACTGCAGTTTGGTTTTGCAGAACACGAGATTTCATCCATGTAGCAATACACAGAAGGTTTTCAAACTATTGACTTTTCATCCTAATGCATGCAGGAAGTGGGTTTCCATTTTTTTCCAAATCTCAGAAATGTGTTTGATTATTTAAAAAACCCCACTTCCTCCCAAGAAGGATGTTCAGAGATCCAAAATTAGGATAGAAAACTGTGGACATACCTCTCTCAGAAACAGCATGTCCTCTGCGAGAAAAATCCACTATGAATTTTGAAGCACCCCAGCTGCCACACACAACACTCCTGAGCTCTGACATCACCACTCTAAGGCAAACTACATGGTGCAGTTCAGGTCAGGCATGTTCTACAACCAGCTGAACTACTGCAGCCCGAGAGTAGCATTTGACCCATTCTACATGTCTAATACAAGATATGGGATCCAAATTTCTATTTATGATAAAATTTTTGGCAGTATCAATTCTAGCCAAACATACTTAGGCTCCCCAGGACTTCAGGAGCAAAGCAGCTCTTAACAGACTACAAGGTTTGTGCTCTGCCCACCTCAAAAGCTTTTTTTGGAATTCCAGCACTGAAATCCCCCTGCTCCTCCCCAGGGGATGAATAAAATTTTCAATGGACCCCTGCCTGTAAGAGAAGTTTGTAAAATAAAGATGTTTCCACTGAAATATTTGAGTCAAACAGCATTTTACAATGAAATTCTTTTTCATCAGATAATTCTCAAACAATGGTAAGAGAGATTTTTTGGTGTTTAGGTTTGTAACACATCCTTAACCTCTATAATTATTTGAAAAACTATATACAATAATTGTGTTTCTCTGTTGATTCCACTATCGGAAATCTTGAGATTTTGACAAAATATTTCTCTTTATTACGCCATTTCTGACAGTTGAATATTGCTCAAAAGAAATGGCAGGCTATTATTTTAATACACTTTTACTGCACTTCACTTTAGAAGATTGGTCTAAATTGCTAAAGACAGAAGCAATCTATCTAAACAGAATTATTTAATACAAGTATGGATTAGCATTGCGTAGTCAGGTAGGCAGGAACTATGGATAGAAACTGTAACTTTTTCTTCCATTTCTTGTCTCAAATTAAGAAAAAAAAAGGCTGCTCTACCACTCAAGTCAAAAAACCTGAATTTTATACCAGAATGAACATGTCCTCCTTCAAAATCTCTCCTAATCTGGTGATGATCATAGAGCAACATTTGGTGATATCAGGAAGTTTCTAATATCACTCAACACCACTTGCAATCCATGTGACCTGCACCTGAAGGCTTGATCATTTCCTCTAAACTCATATACACAAGGGAATAATATTTATAGAAAAGGATAACATTTTTTTTGGAGGTTTTTGTCTGCAAATGCTGGCAGTAAGCCACTGTTTTTCTGAATCTGTAATTTTACATCTCTATGTTAGGCAGATGTTTATCTAAATCATTTAAATCTCTGTCTTTTCTGTTTTAGACACGTTTAGTATTAAGGGATGCTCCCTGAGTAACAGCATACATTAAAAGTTAATTAAGAGGAAGTTAAAGGAGAAGGAAAGTAATTACTTTTTTTTTTATACCCTCAACAGACATTTATTTCATTTTGGCAGGTTAAAAATGAGAAAATTTGGAATAAAGGTGTGAAAAACAGCAATACATATTTTTAGGGAAAAGCTTTATTACCTATTTCCTTACATACTACTTAAGAAACACAAACCACCTCCTAATGCCGAGTGAGACAAGTAGTATAAGTTGCTTCATTAATTTGTTAAATAATCCGACTTTTTAAAAGTAGCATGTCTAAGTCAAAGAGCAGGCACTTATGGGCTGTCACTACAAATCAACTCATTTTTGAACACTACACCAGTAGACAAAATTTACTGGGTTTCCTAGTGACTAGGTAGTGCCAAATAATAACAATGTCTATCACTTTAGGTTTAATACAACTATTTATGCTTGGCTACTAATTAATGTTTCTGGGAGAGCAACATATCTAGAAAAATGTGTGCACACATAGTCCCCCTGATTCATAGACAGACTTTAACTTGCAAGTTATGTGTTTAACAATTGTTTAACTCCTATTTAGAGCAAGTCACACTCCAGTGGAAATACTAGGATCTAAATAAAAAATTAAACCTTGGCATTAAGATGTGCATCTTTCATCCAGAGACAGAGTAAAAAAGTTAAGAAAAGGACATCATGGAGAAAAAAATATAAATAATATCAGTCTTAGCCACAGCAAAGCTGCTCTATTTTAAAGTAGGACAATTATTCTTCTAAAATAAAGCCCTCAAGCTCCAAAGAGGTTACATGCCCTGCTGTCAGGTCTCAGAAAGACTGTACAGAGAGGAGTGCATGCGTGCCCTTAAGGTTGATTAGCTGTGGGGTGTCCTTAGCTGGCCCCAGAAGGCGTCCCCCATGGGGGACTGCCAGCCCTCTGCCTGCCTCTGAAACCAGCTGAACCTCAGCATCATTGGTCATGTCTGCTGCAGACGGTGGCGGGGGCAATGCGAGACACGAGGCTCTGCATTATTCAGAGAGGAACTGACACGGGGCTAATTTGTAATAACACGATTAAAAGGGAACCAGAAATGTGAATATTTGCTAATCCATAGCAGATCTTGCAAAATCCATTTTCCAGCTTTGAAATGGAAAGATTTTGGAGGGAACCAAATTCACAAAATAAAAACCCTGGCCCTAAACCAAAATTATTCAAATATATTACATAGATTTTTCTCAGAATGAAACTGCTTTATTTCTTCTTTCCTCAAAGCATCTTGCATTTCCTGTCCTATTTCCTACAAATCAGACATTTTTTTAAACTTAAATTACACTCGTTACAAATATGCTGGTGCTTATTAGCATATTGGCCCCAAGTTTCTTACGTCTTAAGGTCTGATTTTAACTTACCCCATAGTGCATCTCTGTGATGGTGGCGCTGCAAGAGATGCACACAGGTAATTTGAGGCTTGGGGGGAGAAAATGCCTGAGAAGGCATGTTCATGAGCTTTCCCACATGCAGCCCTCTCCATTTCTTACTTAACCAAAGCAGAGTTTGGCAGCCAGGATCAACGTAAGCTGTGTGACTTTATGCAGATTTTCACGGAAGGCAGAAGAAAATAGCAGAAAAAATGGCAAAAGTTGGTAATCATCACAATTATAAAGATAAATTTTAAAATAAATGGCAAGTGGATTTAACACAGGGGCACCTGCCTATTTCCTGAAGCACAGGCGCTGAGACAGATGGACATGCTACCTGTATTTCCAAAAAGGACCAAGTCCCAAATTCAACTTTGTAGGGTTCCATCTCAACTCAGAAAACCAGTCTCATGCCGTTACTGTATGGGGCTGGAAAGGGGGAAAGGTTTGGCAGCAGGACTGGGGTACATCTTGGAGTGCAACACGCAGAGTGTCCTACCTGGCCTTACTCTAGTCCTGACCACTCCTGCTATATTCTTGTTGCATCTTGCAACACTTTGTTGTTTTTGCACAAACTTAGTATTAAACAGGAGAGACTCTAATAAGAAGCAGGACCATGGCACAGTCATATCAGCTTACATCACCAACACCTCCTTCCCTGTGAGCATATTCATGGTGGAAATTGGACCATTGATATTTATTCTAGTCACTGACTAGGCAAGATCGTGTGCAAAGGCTTTGGCACATTTAAATTTTGCTTCTCACCTATCAGTTTTGTCCCAGTCTTTCTAATCTACCTGTGTTCTTTTTGAGAGGTTATTGCTTCTCTCTAAAATATTTTTGAGGAAAGAGAGAGGTGAAAGAAACAATCAGCTGAGTAAGAGACTGGCATGTAAAACGCTATCATTTGCTAAACACTGGACTGAAACCCACTTGGAGGCTGAGAAGCTGGGCTTGAGCCATAAAAGAGGAAAAACAGGAATGCAATAATCACAGATTTATTTTTAGAGGAAATTAAAAGCTAGGGTAAAACCAGGGTTTACCGGTAAATCCTCTCTGTCCTGAAAACCACACTGAGTGATGCAGGAACAACCAGTTCTCAGGTGATCAACTGATGGTACCTCTTGGCAGTGTCTCATTCCTCCCGTGCTGATGCCAGGACACTTTAAGTCCTGAAACAATTAATTTTATTAGTGCTGCAGCAAACTATTGCCAGAAATCTGAACTTGAGAGACAATACTGGTGCAGCTTGTTTTTCTGCATCAGCTCTGAATGATCAGCTTGATCTCACAATCAAGAGGGGCGCTGAGATCACACCCCTCAAAAGAAGCTGGTGGACCTCAGCCTGCCAGGAAAGTAGCACACAAAGCATTCAAACGTCACATTTGTGAAGGGATTAGTGCACTCATGACTGGATTTGGCACGAGTGTGTGTGACTGGGATTTATGGTAGGGATGAGGAACTGCACACTGACTACTTTGATAAATGTGCATCCTCAAGGTATGCCTTAACTGTTCTAAGAAAACAAAGGAGATGCCATTAAACACAGGAGGAGAAAACATGCCAGGGAAATTCCATAAGTGTTCCCAAGACTCTGAGAAGCTTGCCTCCAGATGATGAGCCCAGGCAAATGTCACACTGCAGGGAAACCTGGCTCTTAACTGGAATGACACAGCAATTCACACCACCAATTGGAATACCATCCTGCTGATAGCAAAGTCCAGGCTGGCACAGTGACAGAGACAGAGCTCTCGTCATTGCTTCACATAACCTATCGCATGTAATTAGCACTGTATTCATTGCTCCTGAGTGGGGACACTTGGGGTTCTCAGGACACCAGAACAGACAGTTCGTATTACCTTGTCTGCAAGACAAGAGAAGAACACACGCTCCTGTTGCTATAAGCAATATGAAATCCCATCACAGTAGTCTACTGGAGCCATTTGCAATAGAGCTGTACAACTCAAAGTAGGTGCTGCCTCATCACTTCTCCTCTCCAACAGCCCAAGCTCATGTCTCCCAGTGTCAACATCAATACTGTACAGCACCTGAAGCTCCTTCTCGGGACAACTGTCATATAATTTTCATTCCATCTCCAGTATTTAGCAACCAGGTCTGCCTCTCATTTGCATCAATTCTTTCTACAAAATAACCCAAAAGACATGAGTGGAGAACAAGATTCCAGAAAGAGAGAACTGAATATGTTGGTATTTTAGGACCTCAGCTGAATCACCTTTAGATTATTAGAACACCACACTGTGACATGGCAAGAATCAACTTTTACTGTGCTTTTTTCATGCCCTATGCTGCAGGCTACATCAACAGGAAAGGGTGAAAGGGGAGGCGGAAAAGAGGTGAAGTGATATGCCTGCTACTCATAAACAAACACCCGACTGTGTGAGGAAGAGAAGCATCTCCCAAATTTCCTACCAGTTTCATGTTAAACCAGCCATGCTTCCTCTTAACATAAATGTCCTCAACTCTTCATCGTGATTATAAATATGAAAGTTGGATTCAATTATACTCAAAGAGTTGCATTTTGGCTGTGGACCGTGAAATGTGAACACCACCTCTCTGTGCTGTTGCCTTGGGAAGCATAAAACTGTTTGAAACCTGTATGCCTGGCATTTCTCTATACATTAAACAGGTACTATAAAAATTCTATCATATGTTTGAAGTATGAATTACCCACTGCAAGCTTTCACTATCCATTGACACCCCATGGGACATCCTACTCAAAACCAATTCGACAGCTTACAGCTTTTCCTTCAAGTATTTTGCAGATGACACTTTAAAATAAACTACTTAAGCTTTCTTGAAGCAGCAAGAAAATGGGTTTTTTTACACAACTACTTTGCAAGCACTGATATTCAAGTTTTCCGAACGCACAGCTGAAATTATCCCAAAGATCTCTCTGTTTTTCAGTTCAAGCCGTTTCCCAGACAGTATCTCTTTTGCTATTATGAAAAGGACGTGTGAGTGGGAAGTCTAAAGAAGCCACCCACTGAGGCTGTGGGGAATCAGAACAGGACTAAATCTATAGACAAGCAATAGCAGTTAGAAGGGAGTAATCTATATGAAGAAATATTGATGCACTGCCAACATTCTGATTCAGTATTTACTAAACTGGAAAGCTATTTACTGAAAATATATTCTTTAACTCACAATATTATTGTTATTAGAAAGGAAACTGATTTGTAAGGTTTGCAATTTGTTTCATTTTAATAGATCTTTTTGAGAATGCATAGCCACAGTGACCCTGTCACCAGACCTCTGAAACTTAAGTTCTTATAGCTACATCTGGGAAGGAACAGTGGAATACACAGTTTGCTATGTAACAACTCATGCTTGGACTAGAGAGTCCAGTGAAATCTCTGTATTTGAAAAAGTAAAACTTCACCATAGCATATATTGTGTACATGAGCGTGTCTGACGCCTTACTTCAACCTGACAGAGCAGCAGCTCTGTACTTAGTAGCACACAGAAACAGCTCACAGGGAACCCAGGTAAAAGGAAAAATAACAAACTACGCACTCCTCTTCTTCAGCATAATATGGTAGAGCACTGTAGGCATGCAGGTGAAGAGGTGGACATGCTGATCCACTGAGATCATCTTTCATAAGAAGTTCACATGTATAATCTGCTTTCCTCAATTCATATGTGAGGAAATAAGGTTCCACAATTAATTGTGGAAAGGAAAAACAGCATTTAAGACAGCAGTGTCTTAACAGACTAACAGATTTATCTATTTCTCATACAACCTGAACAGCAGAGTAATTTCCACCTCATCAAGAGTAGCATTTGTTTCTGAGGAAATGTGTTGAAGCAGAATCTAACTGCAGCAAGCACAACAATTACTATCCAGAGAAAGCACTTACAGCTGCTGTGTGCAGTCACTGTTCTTGGGAGCTCCGTTCCCCAAATGTCTATAAAGATCACAATATTAGATGACTCCTGGATACCTCTGACATACATTTCTTTGATGTACATGCTTATCTGAATTCTGCCTCCCACGGTTTAATGAATTTCTCATGCACAGAAATACACATGTTCTAGTGGCACTGGAGATGCTGACTATAGCAGGTGTTTGCTTAGCAAATTTCCACATCCATGCTTCAAAGTTTCCCATTAGCTTGTATGCGCAAGCAGGATGGTGAAACTGAAGTACATTTATAACAGGCTCCAGAACAGCCTGTCTTCCTACCTATGAACTATCGCACCAATTAGCTACTTCTGCAGTGATTTGTAAGCTAGGCATTTTATACTGAAAGATCTGTGGAAGAGGGTAAAGTATTTGTAATACAGCTTTCATCTCAAATGTGTTTCCTTCTGCGGCTTGTCAGGGCACGATAGCTAAATTTCAGAGATGATGCAAAAGCCGTGACTCATCTTACTTCATCTAACATGATAAGCACCTTGTGAAAAGCCTGCAGCACATAGCACACTCCATACAAAACTCAGTTCTCCAGTGAGGGGAAAGCAAGCAGTGCCTGGCTGTGTACACTGCTTACAAGTGACTCTTCGTATTTGTAGATTCCAGACTTTCTATCAGTTCTTAAATCCTCCAGTGTCACCTCGCACTTCTGCTCTGCTAGAGGTGACAGTGCTAAGTAGTCTTCCGAAAATTTTCTGGCAAACAGCTTTGTGCTTTCCTCCCTGCTTCCTTTCACACCTGTAAACATCCACGGACCAACCTCTAAAAATTTCCCCTTACTTCTCATGCCTATAGAGAAGTTGCTACTAAATAGTCTGTGTGGTACAAAGCGCTGTTTACGATGTTAAATAACAATGTCATACTTTCACTGAGATTTTGTGTTCTCTTTGGCTGAAGCTTTTGGCTTCTGCTGAGTTCTCAGCTGCCTGGAGTGGAAGAATGCTATAGCTGTGTACCTTCTACTGCACAACTGAGGCCTGCTCTGGGGAAAGAGGTGTTAATATAACATCAACTAAGTAAATTTAGCTATTATTTTTAATTAATTTAGGTATTGTGCAGCCACTGGTAATCTGGTAGGAACATTATTACACACATAAACACACTAAATTGCTTTTTTACTAATGACTCATTTGTTTTATTCTTCCCTCTTTCAAAAAAGCGATTTAGTTGAAAATGACCTTTTGAAGATTGTACTTGCGGACCAATCTTTTCATTTTTAATTACTTAGTTTGCTTTAATTGTTACATTAGGTACTATTAAGAAAGCAGCCAGCTTCATAATCAATAATTTAATTAGAGTTTTAAGACCAAGAAGTCAATGCAAACGTTATTCTGCAGTCAGGCCTTTCCCAAAGCCTTTGAAAGAACTTTACTCCCATTTTGTTTCAAAGTGACATTGACAACATAAAAATTAAATACGTACTTAGCGCAATATATCATGCACACACATTACAGATACGTGCAAGCAGCTGCTAAGAAGTTCAGATTCAGGTCAATCTGTTTGCTGCCCAGACAGGAACACAGCCTGCTTCTCTCACTCCATTTCTAAATAATGAGTGATGCTGCCAAATGCCACTGCACTGCCCCCTCTGACAGGCCCCACTCCCTGTACAGTGCACCAAGAACCGCACTACCAAAGTGGTTACTGAAATCTATAGCCAGACTTTTACCCTGGCTAGAATTTCAAATACTTTAAATGTATCCATCTGTATCTCGCTCTTAATTACTACTAATAGAATCTAAGATAACCAGAAGATAGCCAGCAACAAAAGAAAACTGATCCACAGCCATCCGTGGTGACAGTGATGTAACTGCCACTGGGGAGCTGGGTTCAATATAGGTTTGTATATATTTGTATATACTTCATTTTATTGTTATTATTTTCATTAAAGTAGCTTTAGTTTTCTTTTCCAGCCCAGAAATCTCTGTCCGTTATTCTCTTCCTCTTCCTCCTTGGGAAGGGGAGGTGTTAATAGAGAGCAACTCTCACTCATATAGTGAATGGGCCAGCCCAAACCCATGATGAATTCAAGGCAGAAGCACCTCTCAATTGCTAGGGAAGGCTCAGAGGACTGCTTTGACTGTGTGAAAGGCAGTGATACAAGAAAGGAGCCGAAGACTCACTCTAAGAAATGCAGCAAGATAAAACCAGGCCAGGCTGTACTGCGAGACTTGCCTGAAGGGTACAAACTTCTAGCTACTGGAGGAAGCTCAGGCAGAGCCCCTGGAGAAACCACGTCTGTGCAGGAACAAAAGCGTTAGGCTGAAAAGGGACCCTGTTGCTCTTTTCTCTAGTAGCAGCTTAAATGATTGTGAACATGATGATGAAAAGGTGTTACTTTAACTAAGTAACTACTTCACTGCAAAGAGAAAGTAATTTGTATATTTCACATGAATTAGGAGTCAAGCTGGATATTAATCTTTAACATACAGAACTGTCTTGTCTTCTCAAACATTTCCCCTTGAAATCAAGTAAGAACGTAGCTTTTCTGCATTGTGAAGACAAGGCAGAGACAGACAACATGTTAAAAGGGGCTGCCTTCCCACTGGCAAAAGGACTGACATCCAGTGGAGAGGCACAGGTATGTAAATGAACAGGAAGAGCTTAATAAACCAATAATTATAACCTCTTAAGAGACATGAATTCACCTGAAGCTTTGCAGAACAAAGTAACTCTCGGCAGGGGGGGTTGGACTAGATGACCTCTAGAGGTCCCTTCCGACCCAGACATTTCTATGTTTCTAACTTGTCTGATCTACAATGTTTAGAATCTGGTTTAGACCTAGTTGAACAGGGAAAAAAGCCCATGAGATCAACTGATTATACTGTTCGTTGTTTGATTTGGGACCAAAGTCAGGAAGGCAAGAAAAAGGAGGGCCAAGTCCATAACGGCAGGCCAAAAGAACGACAGAGTTTGTTCCAGCCTGAAGGTTATTCTGGGGACAGCAGCCAAAGACAGTTTGAAGGGCAACTGTTTTCCTGCCTCTCAAAGAGAAAAAATAAAACCAACAGCAAAACAAGAACACAAGATACTTTCTTGCTTGCATCTGGGCCAGTTTACCCAAATTGCAGTTATATGCTCATAATTTGAAGCATTTTATTTTAATCTGCCTTTTTCCATGGAAATTTTTTTGAAGAAAAGTCAGAATGTGTAATTTGTAAAAAATGAGAGTGACCAAGCTTTTTTTTTCCAATTGTCTTTCAAGATTTGAAAGAAATCAAGACATTTTTCCTCAGCCATATTTTTTATTTTGAAAAAAACCCCAAAACCTGGCACTAGGTCTCTCAGAAAGCATCCCAAACAGATTAAATGTAAACCTCTTCAAGTTTTACTTTTTCACAGTATTGCTTCTTGGAGAAAACATAATCTGTATTCACAGCTATTTGTTCTTGCTTCCATATTTTACTGGAACTTAAATTCATTTTCATATTAAGACAGGGAGTTTTAGAAATCCATAGAACTGAAACAAGAACATAACAGTCCAGTTCTTGGCATTCCACCCCAAGAACTGGACTTATCCTTGCACGTCCCTTATTTACAGCAAAATAATTCAATTACATTAAGAGATTCACAGTCTGCATGGAAGAGATTGGAAGCCTGCATGGAAGAGCTCTTCATCTCCGATACTGACAACTGCAATCTCTCTGACCTGCTTTTGAAGAGGATTGACTTGAGCCATAAAATGCCTGTCAAAGATTTTTTAAATGATCCATCCTGTCTATCCACTCAGCTCTTGAATTCATTCTTTGGGAGTTCAAAAGGGTTCAAATAAAACTGACAAATCCAATACCCTGAGAATATTCTGACTGATAATTTTGTGTCTGAGGTGTTTACTTGGGGATAAATGAACTGGAGTAGGCCTAAAAAATGTAAAGACAACAGATCAGCTTTCAAAAGAGCTCCCTTCGGCTGCTCTGTGCCTGTCTCATACACCTGATCCTTAAATATGCTGACATTTTTCCAGAATTTGCCTCATGAATGCCCACTCCAAATGAACACAGGCGTAAAAGCCCCCACCACAGGTTGGCAGCATCCCTACAAAGATCTGGGTGTTCTCACATACTTTAAAGCTACTGACAAAAAAGTGCAGACAAAATCCATGTTGACAAACAAGTAGTTCAAAAGATAAGTAGACAATTTGTGGAATTACTATTTTGAAAACATCTAAATTCTGAAAAAAATACTGAAAAATAAGTGGTCTAAAAGATCATTTCATTAGAAGAAAGGAAAGATGTTAACTAAGGAAACTGCTAGTTTGGAACAATCCCACCAGATTTAATCAAATCAGCTAGCTTTCAAGCACAATCCAGTCGCACCAGGAACCACAGCAGGGTTGTCCCATGCCATAGACATCACACAGTGGCAGAAGATGGGCTGTATCGTGAAGGTAAGAATTGCAAGACTGGAGCTTAGATCAGCATCGTTGTAATTATTCTACATCCATATGAAACAGCTACTCTACATCCATAAGCAGCTAAGCCCTCATTCAAATGCTGCACCACAGCTGGCAACCTTAGCAGAGAGCTCAAAAACGAGTGTACGTTAAGTATTTATTCTTGGGTTGGACACAGTGTGAAAAGCCCCTTTATAAAAAGCCACTCTCCTTAAATGATCAGTATGCATCCTTAAATTGGATGCTTTTTACAAGACCACAAAAATGCAAATTACACTGCCCCAAATTCTTACTGTTTTTTGACCTCAGACAGATCATTTCAGGATCTTAAAGTCTGTGGAATAGATCATGAAAAGCCAAGAAAGAAAAGTCCCAGGCAGCACCCTACCACCCACCACCTACCTGTAAGGGCTCTGTAGAACCTGGGTGGTGGTGGGGTTGCGGTGGACCCTGGGAAAGGCAGTGCCTGGCACCAAGACTGAGCACCCACTGCTGCTTCTCCCACCAGATGGGGCATTCACTGGGGTTTCCCTGCTGTTGCCCAGAGACCTAATTGCATGGAAACTTAAATTCTATCAAACCTTGGCTAATGTTCAAAAGCCATTATCAGAAAATGATAAGCAGACATCAGGGTACAGGAACCTCAATTTATCAGGGGATAATGCTTTAAAAAGGGCTGTTCATAACACCCTTTATTATCCAATGCCACATTTAATAACAAAAAAGAAACCAAAAACCCTGCTCTAAAGGAACACCCAGCTGCTTCTCACTCTCTTCACTATTTCTTCTTAATGTCTTTCTCTGAGCGTAATGTGGCCCTAAAAGTCTGGCATTTCCAGGGGCTAAGAGAGAACCAATTTCTTCATGCCCATGACGAGATTCCCCTGCATGAGCCTGAAAGAAGGCTCTGCCTGGATTGCCACTCCTCCCCCTTGCTTTGGGGCAGGGGGAAACTTTATGGCTCTATTTGAGGAGTACGATGGCCACAGCCAGGTTCTGGCTCAATGAGAATGAGTTATCATTACTGGAAGCTATTTGCTGCTGTTAAGGCAGGATTTTGGACAATCTAATTCTGGTTTTTTCCTTTTTCCTCTAAGATTGGTGCCTGCATTATTCATCAAAGACCACACTACCTCAAAGCTTCTAACTTTTGATTGTGCTGTTCAGCCTACAAATTACCATCAAGGATAAAATTCGATGCACAGAGCTAGAACTTGCATCTGGTTGTTGTTCCACTGTGCTATCTTTCTCCTATTTAAGTAATCTTTGACCCAAACAGTAAAAAGCTGACATGCTTGATGCCTTCCTTTCTGGATGTCAGGGATATTCATTTGATAGTGTGGTAGGAATGGGATCCTTTTATTGGTGTTATATGCCAGCAGTCTTCTGCAAATGGAATGCAGAAAAACAGGGTTTGTCTTAAATCACTGGGCTACACTGCATAAAGTCAGAAATATAGTCTGCATAATTAATAAATTTAACTACAAGCACTTGAATATCAGGGACCAGTAGTGACCAAAATGGACAACAATTATCAAGCAGAATCTCAAATACTTAGTATTTCACAAAATCAAACAGAAAAATAGAGCATTGTATGAATAGAAGCATAGAAATGTCTGGGTTGGAAGGGACCTCCAGAGGTCATCTAGTCCAACCCCCCTGCTGAGAGCAGGGACATCCTC
>JAAGNO010004978.1:148076-169294 GCA_033439905.1 Ceryle rudis
AAATCCACTCCTTTCTAATTTAAAACCATTACCCCTTGTCCTTTCACTCCAGGCCTTTGTAAACAGGCCCTCTCCAGGCTTTTAGAAGCTCCCTTCAAGTACTGGAAGGTGGCTATTAGGTCTCCCCAGAGCCTCCTCTTCTCCGGGTTGAACAATCCCAGCTCCCTCTAACTTTTTAGAGACCTGTGCACATGCTGAACATCATCATCCACAAGAATAGTATCGCTGCTACGAAAGGGACTGCCCAGTTAAGTACATACACAAGTCTTCCCAAATCCTTATCAGACACATTCCTTAGAGCATTCCTACTGAATGCTGACTTCTACATGACAGTCACTACACAGCTTTTTAGAGTGAGATATCCAGCCATAGAACCTGACATTTCAAAAATCGGAAAGCAGATAAGACAGTTACTAAATCAATACGTTTCAAATATGTAGAATGAAAAATGTGAGTACTTCTTGTTCCTCTATTTAATTATTTAAGTGTATAAATATTTGGCATTTTATCTGTCTGAGAAAGACCAAAGCTTCAGCTTGGCTCAAATGTTCTCCAGAGAAATCTGACTAGCCCCAAGAAATTACTCAGCAGAACGTAGGAGATGCAGATAAAGTGGCAGACCGCTTATCATGAGAAGAATTAACCCAGGCATGCGAACTTGCGCTCATGGGGTCTCATGCTTTTTTGCACCTCTCACATTTATCATTGGACACACTTTGCAATTCATGAGTAGAGAGGCTCACTCTGATGTGTCAGCGAGAAAATACTCCAGTGAAAAGCCAGAATATGCTTGTCTTTCTATGAAACTGCCATAAAGAGACATAAATTCCCCAGCTTATCTTGGCACAAGAGCCATCAGCTTTACTGGCAAAGAATTCCTACCAGTGAATTGCAGCCTCAGTCTCATACATCTAATCTACTGGGAGTCTGGCACAGCATGGGGATGGTTCCTATCCAAATCCAACAGTGGCTCCCTATTTTCTCCTCCCAGAATTTTTGAAAAGAGCCATAATCATCTAAACACTATTCATTCTTCTGTGCTCTCATCTCCCTATAGGCAACATACATCTTAGTTGTAAAATTACAGTCAATGTGCTGTAGATTTTTTTTTTAACCACTAGATCTTACCTTACGTTATCCAGAAAAAGGTAAGAAGAGTAATGTCATGTGTTTCCAAAGTCTGAACACTGCAGTATAGCTTCAGCTAAGTCATTACAAAGATATATGTTTCATTTTGCCCCAAATCCAAAGCTCATTGTCCATCCAACTTACACTGCTTTGACTTACAGTTCTTTGCATCCATTATCTTTAATAATAAAGAGCTGACTAAAGTTAATGATTGAAGAGCAAGATGTGATTAGTAATGTGAATCTAATTTATGAGAAAACAAACTCGGAGTAGGATTTTCATGTTTCATTTAAATGATCTTAAATGTGCTTCTTGAAGCTAACTGCTCTCCCAGAGGTGAGAAAATATTCTGTTCCAAATTAATGGGAGAAAATAATTCATCTTTTTTCCAGAGGGAACATTTTACATCATTCAGTATTTAAGAGGGACATAGTGATGTCGCTACTTCAGTGACGCTTCAATGTGGGCACATATCTAAATTCTGCAAGATTTCCCACAGAATAGGGAAACAATTCAACAGAAGAAATACACAACCGAATGCCACATACCGTGTTTTCTTTTCACAAAAGGTCTTTCCTATCTTAGCAAATTACCCAAAGCTGAACAACAGTGCTAGGGAACACACACTGAGCAGGGTTCTTCTGTAAGTTTATCAAAGAAAAACTCAAAGAGTTCTGTTAATTTGCTATGAACAGGAGATTACTGAGACATTTCCAAGATAAAATTCCTTGCAGGACTTATTGAAAACAAAACAAAGCACAAAACTATTTTTCCACTGAGATTTTAATTTTTTTTCCCCCTCTTTCTGAATTATTCATATTTGGATATCAAATAGTCTTACAAACCAAGGCATTTAAGAATAATGAGTCTTGACTGGCTTCATTTTAGCTTCTTGTGCTTTATGCCCAGGATTATTATTAAATGACCTTCTATTCAGTCTGTTTCTACTATCCATAAATAGAAATTGCCTAATGAACATCTCAAATATTCCACTGTCATTTTCATGACAGTTTTTCTTATCCTATGTTTGTATAGCTTTGATGACAATACCTATTAAGACACAGCAATAACTCTTTGTCGCCTTCTCCAACCCTTCCATGAATAGAAGGATTATTCTGGGCTGGAATCTCATATCTTTACACTGTTTTGGAAATGTAAAATGACCAGTGAACTGAAGCAGCAACTTGAGAATTTTCAGGATTGCTCTATGAGAAGTACCACAACAGCAGCAGTAATTACTGAATTTTCTTTCTTGTTCTCATATTCTACTTGAATAGGATTTACATACTGGGTCTGCAAAGCAGCAGGGACAAATACACTCTCCAGTGCACTAAACCCATTTATACCTATACCAAAGAATGAAGGTAGAAAGAATATAGGAAGAGATGCAGAGCTTCTGACACTACCTACAGTGATTTATTATGGAGAAAATAACACATATTCAATGAGAAATCATGAGTGAGTTCTGGGAGGGGTGAGGGGATCCTGTCTAGAGCAAAAATGAATATATTAGACTTCCATGCAGCTTACATTGCTCTTAGGGCATTTTCCCCCATTTCCTTTGGATGTAACTTAAAGCACACGCCAACACTCACAAAAGAAGCCTGACAAAACCGACCTTCAGCTGCTCTACCCGTTGAACTGACAGACCAGAGTGTGCAGATCTGCAGTCTTCCCGACCAAGACTACCTGTTGCTAAAACCACCAGCACCCAATGAAGTCTATCTGCTTATTCAGTGATCGTGGTGCATGTCCACTCATTGCACTGTGAGGACTCTGTCATTTCAAATGTCAAGGAAATGTTATATGGACATATTTTTGGTCAGAAGTTGATAGCTGTGTTAGCGAAGAGTCTATTGCCATGTCAGTCTTACATTCTATTTGGGTTTTACACTGGCTTTCATTTTTCTCACACCATACACGCCACCTCTTTGCCTGAATTCAAGAAAGCCAAGGAAAAGACTACTTACTGTTCTGACATCCCAGAAAGACAAAGTCTTGTCAGCAGAGCTACTGAGAACAGTGTTGGAGAATGGAAGAAACTCAATGCTATTGACTGAATCTTTATGGCCACACATGTCTCTGCATCTACAATTGCAAAAGAGAGTAACAGAAATACAGCACTTGTCGCTTGTTCTTATTATCCTGGGTGACAAGTTTAGGTAAATTCCTAATGCATTTCATGTATAGTTCCTAGCTACACTTCAGAAAAAATGAACATCGACAGCTATTCATCACCCAAGCTCTACACCACAGGGAAAGTAAAAAAAACCAAACCAGTTAGTGCATGCTTCCCAGTAATGAAGGCTATAGCGGGAAGTTAAAAAGAAGTGTAAAAGTAGATTTAAAGAGACTGAGTTGTAAGGAGCAACAATGAAAGCACCACTTTGTTTCCTGGGTGCATTCTCAAAAACCTTGTTGATGTAGAATTTAAAAGGAACGTGGTTGAAAAGGTAAGATAGTGGACAGCCCCATTTCCTTTTTAAAGGTATCTTAGCCCTTGCTGTTTACAAAGGGTCTAAGAAATCTACAGCACCATGCCAACGTGCACCTTGAAAGCAAATCAGAGACAGTCAGGCAGCCTGACTTTTTTCTCAAGGTCTACAGAAAGACTTGTAGAAACTAAGTGATGTCCGTGAGTACTTCACTGAGTATAAAGTCTTGTCACTGTGGACGGCCAAGAGTAAGTTCTTAAAGCAGATGTGAGGAAACAGAGGTGAACCCCAAGCATTGAGGTTTTTACCATGAACTGACTACAGCTCAAATGAAATTTTTCTGTGACAAACTTTTCTGGAAGTTCTTTCACGGCTGAAGACTTCCAACTATCCTGCCTTATCTTTTAACAAGTTAATTTCTAGGACCATGTTATTGATCCTTCTCTGTTCAAGGTATGAACTTGATGGACAGTTGAAACGCAAGTCAGGAAGCTTTTCCCATTGTAAAGTATAGACACTCAACCACTATAACACTGCTGTAGAGGGTCAGTTCTCTCACAAAACAGTCTGAAGTTGGCTATATAGCTATGAACTTATAAAAGTTTTTTGGCTTCCGTTTTGTTTTCTGTGTGGACACTAGAGTATAACAGTCCTTAAAGTGGAGTCCAGGAGAAGAGAGGAAAGAGCCCAAGGATGCCTCACCAGGACAACAAACAAATCTGGGATTAATCAAACTGAATAGAATGGCAAAGGCTTAACTCCTACGCAAGCGGTATGAAGCAGGGAGATAACTGAAATGAACTGGCATTCGCCACCCACTATAGCTGGGCACAAGAGTCACCAATGCAGATACTGGTTTCAGTCTATGAGTTCTTTAGATATACGTGAAACTTCATGAATTTGTAGTGTCTACATTGTTATATCCTCTGAAAACATCCAGGTACGTGTGCATACTATGGAAAAACCTTATCTGTGTAAAACCAGTAGCAGTCCTATCATCTTCGTTCAGCCAAGTCAAAAATAGTATGAAAAAATAAAAGCCAACAACTCATCATAAATTATTACAGCGCTCAGTGAGAGCTCCAAATTTTATTCCCTGCTCATGTGATTGTGACAGTAGAAACACACCTTCCCTGAGCTGGCTGCTGAATATGTCATTAGGGCTTGCAAATCAGATTACGGGGTAGCTCTTAACTGAGAAATTTCTTACAGCATTTATTGCAGAAGCTGTTGGCAGAGGAAATTAAAGATGTGAATTTTTTTTTTTTTTCCTTTTTTTTTATTCCTGCCTGTATGTCACCAGAAGACTCTTGGAGCTCTTGCTTGTTTTCTGTCAACAGCACAGAAGATCAGATACAGGCCACTAGAGCCAAGGGGTTTGGATGGACATCATCTCTGACTACTGACCTAACAAAGTGCCTTCTCAGACCTACTTTAATGCCTTTCCACTTCCCAGACTGAAATGCATATGTTGCACTGTGCTGAACGCACAGCCTGCCCCCAAAGAGGGGACAGTAGAAGGGAGATAAGTTCTTTCTGAGTCAAAATATTTATCCAGGAAATATATTTCAAAGGAATATTAGATTCCACTGGTATCATTTTACAGAATCTATGTTTTTGTATTATAGAAAATACATTATACTATTCAGTATTATCTGTTATATAGACTACAGGTGTTATTTTATCACAAGAACTCATTTTAAACTAGTCATAAAGCATTGTGGCTGTTAGAGCTCGGCACACACAATATCTGATATTCATCATGACTTGATATATGACAATAAAATAACTTCAGTAATTTTTTTGTTTGTTTCACAGTCTCATGGCAATGTTTTACACCACAGATATGCCTTTTCCATCTCAGATTATATACTTTTATTTGTGCATAGGTATGCCATTTTTTGAAAGTGACCAGCTATTTCCTGCTCGCCTGTCACACTGTAAGGACTTAAGAGTAAATGAACAGTTTCTGACATGCAAAATTCTGATGTGTAATTTTGTGGGAGCTCAGTATTTTTGGAAACACAGGCAACTTTACACAAAACGGCAACAGCAAGGGAAAGAAGCGAAGAGGAGGTGTAGAAAAAAAAAAAAAAAAAAAAAAAAAAAAAAAAAAAAAAAAAAAGGATGTATCTAAGTCCTTTTCAAAGGCAGAGGGAGAACACATCTTCAAACTGCTAGAGGGGCTTTGGGGTAAAAGAACACAAGAAAAAGAAGGAAAGTAAACAGAATCTTTTGTTTGTGAGTCACTGACATAAGATATGGACCATCCCAAGCAGACAGACTGCAAGAACAGGCTTGCAAGAGATTAATTATGTGCCAAAGCAGGAAGGCCCATTCAGAATCCCTTAGCAAGGTGAAAATGGACTAAAGTGATGGACCATGACAGCAGCAGAAGGGAAGGAAATGATTTGTACTTTTCCATCAAGAACATAAACACCCAGACCTGATGCAGTTGTCTGTCTCTCTCCTTGCCACTTCCGTATCATTGCGTACTGATGAGTGAGCTCTGGCTCTCAAGATTTAATTTACCACTCTGGTAACTGACTGACTGATATTTCTAAGAACTTCCAACTGCTACATAAAATAAACTCATCTTTCCCTCCAGCTGAGATATAATTTCACCAAGACTGTCTCGTGCATAGGCTATCTTTTGGTCAGAAAGGGGAACATTCTACTTAGATGCTCCTTTTCCACAAAAAAAGAAGTCAATATGCAGGGTAGAGCATCACCCTGTTACTCATGGGAGCTCAAATTTCTGTCCTACATTTCCCTTGCCTTAAATCCAGGTAAGATAATGAAGTCCGTCAATAAATCAGCCTTTATTATACCTCACCAACTTTTGATTTTTCTTAACAGGTTCAAACAAATATAGACAGGCTGTTCTAGTTATAAAGAAGCACACCCATATCGTGACCACTGGCATTTAAACTGATCATACTGTTACTGATATCAATAGCTCAACAGTGATGGGAAAATTTTACTAAATTTTTAGAGATTTCTCTTTTGAGAATTACATTCCAGAATGGTTCATTCCCAAGGGCTTTCAGTAAAAAAAGTAGATTTTCAAAAAATTGAAAACAAAGACATGAAACATTTCAACTTACATAAGATTTTGCTGAATATTAACAGGCTACCGTCCCTACACTAACATACAATAGCAGCCAATAATGCACTAGTTAAGAGATTTCATCAGCTGTAGAATAATTGAAAGGAAAATACAGATACTGTATATTTACCCTGTATATCTTCCTATCTGCACAGATGGAGTTAAATCTCAGTAAGGACGACAAGCAGGCACGCCCTGATGGGAACATTTTACAGCTTCCTGCTACATATTTACTGCTGAAGGCTATACAGGGCACAAAGCACTGGACAACCTGCAGAGCTCCACACCAGCTTAGTACCCATTGCCAAAGACACACAGCAAATCACAGTGACAAGAAAGTTACATGTTGCCAATTATTTTGTGATTTAAAAGTGTTTTTGAAAACAGGACAAGCTCTGCTCCTTTGCCAATTTAGTTGGGGGTTTTTTTAAGCCACGTGGTTTCTATGTTCAGTTGGAAAAACTGGGGAGGGGAGGAGTGGGGGGAGTGTGTGTGTGTGTGATACCATTTCAGTGATTAGTTAGGTACTCATTGGTACTTATTGCTGTGCCATATTAAATCTCATATCAAGCACAGTAAATTAAAAGCACCTATACAGCCAATTGAAATTAATGAGATTTTAAGCATGTACTTTTGAGTCACTGCCTCTAGCAACCATCTTTTTACATGTCTTCAAAAAAAATACATTAAATGTGCAAACACTCCCAAAGTATCTTGCCCAACAACAGCTCTCCCAAATCATTCCACAGAACGAACACTAAACTAAACCCTTTCTCATGTCTACTGAATAACACTCTTCTATGTGACCTGCAGTCACAAGCAGGTAAAACATCACCAGAAAGTCACCTGCCATGACAGCTGACACAAGATTTCTGAGGAAGTTTTGTAAAGTCACACAATGACCGGTTTCCAGTCCTGATACAGTGATGTAATCCCAACAGTTAAAAGGAGAATACTTTTAACAAAACCAAATCCTATCACTTTCCCATTAGATGGCTTTATCTCCAAAATGTGTTTAAATTAGGCACAGAACTTTTCCAGACAAGATCAATGGGCAAGTACAGCAAATGGGCTGGCTTAAGACATTAAAATGCCAGTTTGGTTTATAATGTTGTAAATGCATCCTATCATGTCTTTACATTTTATGACCTCTATTTTATTTCTAGGTAGCTTCACATATGACACATCCAATTATTCATGTCAAGAATGTAAAACTACCAGTATTTCAGTAAAAAGTGCCTACCATCATTTATGACAATGATTTTTTTTTTTTCCCTTGTGCCATTATTTCACTAAATGCAACACATTTTATAAGACATTGACATGTGAGGACACTTCCTACAAAGTACATTTGTCTCTTCAAAGAAATATACCCATATGACGCTGTCAATATTAGCCACTTTGTTCAACTATTACTTATCTTCCATAAATTGAAGCTCTTTTCCAGTTGTGGACATTCATTTATGCCCTCTTTCAAACTAGTGTCTGACACTTTAAAAATGTAGTGCTGAAGTACATGCTGCTATTTTTATGGAAATGTAAACATTTCTTCTGCAGTATTTATAAACATTTAGAAAGAAAACAAACTACACAGAGAAGGATTTAATTTATCTTCATATTCATCACTCATGGAACATTTTAATCCTCGCAACCTGAGTGCTCCACAAAACAAAGAGCAATCCCCCAGTTTAAAACCTGTAAAGCGGGGTTTCTCTAGCTAGGATCAGTTTGCAGAGATACTCCTGAGTTATTAAGTGATGTGAAATCACTTTATATTATTGGTTTCAGCTAATTTTACTTGTTACACTTTTTAAATTCCCAGTGAGCAGAAGCAGGATTAAGTACTAAACTTTGCTGTCATCACTCCCATCAGAGGCTGCTTTGAGCTCAGCCAGGTAAAGCTGACTGAACCACATGAGCATGGTGTGTGCAAGTCCTGCTCCCACTGAAAGCAACACAAGGCTTGCCTCTGATGTCAGTAGGAACAGGATTAGATCCAAGTTTATCACCACAGGAACCTGACAGCTCACACTTTTGGTCTAATGCACAGTAAATTGAGCATGTAAAAGGAAACTGATCTCTGAAGTGGTATGGACTTATCTGGTAAGTTCAAGGGTGCAATTCTTTCCCTTCCTCTGTCCTGTTCCTCCTCCTCCTGCCAGAAGCAACGCAAAGGCTTTGCAACTAGAAAGACTTAGCCCAGGAAGAAAGAATCCCAAACACAGTATAAATGTTTTCTTAACATTTTCTAGGGATATAAAGAAACATTACTCATGTGACTCAGCAAGTTTGCAAGTCTGCGATGAAACACTGTTACACCCAACTTAGAACTCCTTGAGGAACAGGAGAACTTAGTCATACTCTCACAACACTGAGGTTCTGAAATGGATCAAATTGCTTCTTTTAATTACAAGGACAGAAGTCAACTTTAATAGTTACATTTTTGTCTTGCTTGGTAAGTTTTGAATGGCTACAGTGGCTTATTTTTCAGAGTGCACATTTCTTCTGAAAAGAAGCGCTGAGTTGTCCCCAGCCCAGCCTACACGTTTGTGCGCTGGTAACAAGCTACTCAGTCAACAGCAACGCCCAAACAGAACAGGAAAGCTGTTTTGTTGTGCTGCACTGGAAATTTATTTCATCTCCAGGGACCTTGCCTCCTTACCTATTTTGCTGTTCTAAAAATTACTTTGTCCTATTTCTATAACTCGAAAGAGCCTCTTTGGCAAACAATACCCAGAAAGAGAAAATTGAACATACCTGAGAACACAAAAAAAGCACAGCAGAAGAGAAAAAGCGGGCAATGCATTACATTAAATGAAGTCTAATAGCTTGAACTTCAGATTCAGCGAGGTCTAATAGTGAGGGACGTTTGGTCAAAACTCCCCTAATAAATTCATAATTAACCAGCCAAAAGCAGTGCTCCAGTCAAATTTCTATTCTGCAGTGAAATTAGGTAACAGCCAAATAATCACAGTCCTTGAAAGACATTCTATAAAATGCAAGAGAAGGAGGTTGCAGAACTTCATGCCATTACCTTGGGATTAAAATGCTTGTTTGTCTCATTTCCTTGTAATTTATGTAACAGCATATGTATTATTGGAAAAGTCACCAATTATAACACCATATTTATTCTTCTGAAAAAGCTCAGCTATGTATTTCAGTAGAACCTGTGTGGAAACTTCCACTACTAGTGAGGTACTGAGCAGCTTACTAAGACTTACTAAGACACTGAGAAAAAAATACTCTCAAGAGAAAAAAAGCACAAAGGCAAAGTTTTAAGGATACGCTGGTTGCTATGGCGTTGAACACAGATTCGACTGCCTGATGGTAGCCTGAGAAACACTAAGAACCTTTATTTTCTGCCATTGATTATTGAGTATGTATGAACAGTTTTCTACCACAGATAGTGGTTGGTTGGGTTTTACAGAACAACAGACTTTAATAGGTACCATGTTTGTCTAACAAAAGTAGACAAAAAGGAAATATAAGTAATTATGCTCTTGGAATGATTTGAATACTGCTCAAAACCAGGATCTATTTTGATAAACACTGAGAATAATAAATGATTGACACTAGCTTTATATGGGGGGGGTTTATAAGTGAAAAGTGCAAATTACTGAATTGATAATATTCTACTTTGGCTTTCGCTAGAAGGTGTGAAAAACTAACTGTGTATGATGATAATCCATCATCCGTCATCTTTTTTGGCTTGAAACATGAATAAAGAATCTGTTCATTATTGTACTGAAGATTCAGCCTCTTAACATCTTGCATGTCTTTGAACAAGTGAAGAGTTGGGTAAGAAGTATTATTATTTGTATTATGTTTTGCTTCCAGTTAAAGGGTTTTCTGTGTGAAGCTTTTATTTTTTTTAAAGGGGTTGCAGGTGCCAGGTGCATCTTCAGGAGGGCAAGAAATACTTTTCTAACAGTTCAGTTGGTTCTAAGAGGACAACCTCTAAGATTAAAAGTTTTGCAATATAGCACATACATTTTTCATAGCAGATTATAATATATTCTTCCTTACCTTCCACTGTGTAGGCTCGGCTGAACTCTGTACCTCGTCAAGGTACAGAGGTAAAAATCTCACCAGTCAACACCTAATTGCTGGCAGCAACGAACATTATTCAGTTCATGGCAACAGCTGTTGCAAAAGCTCACTTTTCCTTGAAACTGGGATCCAAATCAACTTTGATAATTTATCACAGCTACTTTAGTCTGAAAAGAAACACGTTACTTACAATCCAGATTTTTCAGAAGAGAGATGCAATTTCATATGCTTCAACTGTGGATTATTTTGCATGTGGAAAGGCCCCTATTTTCCAAAGGTTACAATCAGTTCAAGAAAAAATACTTTGAAAGTCATGGGAGGGGAACAACGTTTAGGCATTTGCACCCAAAAATGTATATCTTAATAAATGCCCTTTTCAAGGACCATCCTGCTCATATACAGAACCTTGGTCTTGGTCTTGCTTGCAAGTATCAATAAAAAAATCAGTATCTGGGAATGGTCTTTATTATTTTTGTCCTGACAAAATTTAGCAATTTGTAATCTAACTCACCCCTGAACTCAGTCAGAAACGATACATTTGTTAACACTACTCTAAGGCACTCAGTAAGTGTTCCCAGAACACCCATAACATATACCCATGGGATTTGGCCCCCACATAAACTGCATGAGTACCCACTCCGAAGATGATGCCAGAGTGCACATCCTGGATTCCACAATCAAGTTTCAAAATCAAGGTTTAGTTCTTCCCTCTGCCTCAGGAAAGTCAATACCCATGTATTAAACCATGCGTTCACAGCTATAATATTCTATCTTTTTCATCAAGTCTGACTATGTAAAGAAAATAAATTCAGTCAGGTGAGAAAAGCTGGCATTTCTGCAGAGAAATAGTCACAGCACTCAGAGGCACCAGATTTGAAGCAGTCCCCCCCTCCAAGGTCAGCTCTTGTATTTCAAAGTTATTGAATAAAATGCCATTTCAGTCCTTAGGACAGGAACTAGAACACAATCTTCTCTTCCTTCGAGATGCCTGGGTCTCCCTTGCAATAAACAGAAAGTAAAGCCATCTGTCTCTGAATTATTGACATCAAACAAGGAGCAAGGTGCCCTCGGGTTCAGAAAGGTACATGGCGACGCTTATATTATTTTTCAACTCTAACCCTTGCTCAGCACTTTCTGCAAATCAAGCTTCCTTAAAGGATTTTTTTTTTTTTTTTTTTCTGGACAGTTTAAGACAGGAGCACCAGAAATCACTTATTGAAAACCATAGCCTTATTATATTAAACAATTATCTCCTACTCCCTCAAGGCATATGGGTACTAGATAATCAGATAAGCGCAATCTGGTAATAATAAAATAGATCTAAACCATTTAAGCCGACATTAAATACTGCAGAACTAGTAGGAGCATGTTTTCTGCTCAGCAGTTCTGCAGCCAAATAAGCAAAGTCTTGCTCCCTGGTGACAGTGGGTTATCCTCAATTATCATATCAGCTGACATCAGCATTGAACTGACAGCCTGTTCTCACAGTCAATATGGAAGGAAGCTGCCACAGTTTTATTATTTATGTCTTTTAATTTTTCTTACATAAACGTTACAGGTAAAAATTCTGCCTTTTCTGGCTATTCCGGAACAACTAAATCCAGGTGCCTCTTCATTCATCCAAGAATACGATGCTGTTGATTTTGCAAGACAAAGGAATACGCGTATTTTGGTGAATCACTGACAAGTGATTTCACTTTGTGTATATAATATATACATAAAAGTTATATTGTATAATTTATATTATAAATCTATTATAAAATGTGTCTATTACATTCATGCTTATGTTAGAACTGTTCTGTTCAAACAGGTTATTATTGCATAGTTTCAGGTTTCTACTATTCAAATAAAATATTGGGGAAAAGATGAGCCATCTAAACTCAATATTCAGTGCATTTCAAGCACCCTGACTTTTTGTCTTTTCTTTCATTCGCTTAATCATTTATTTCATTCTTCTACATGATTACATTAATAGATAAAAGACCATGGTGCCATATGCACGACTACTGACTGGTCACACATAACCTAGAAAATGAGAAATGTCACAATGAAAAATAAAATTTGAAGTATCTTTACACCAGAGGACCAGAAAACTTATTATGCTATGCTGAAGTGCACATTTTCTGTTCAGTCCTAGTATGAGTCTGATCCGATCTATTCCTTCTGAAAAATCACTCACAAATGTAATAAATAATTGCATTTTATAGGATTATAAGTCTGTAACAGTATAAAATGGCACATTTTTTAAAAAATGCTTCTCCTGTAACACTCAAATTTAAAATACCTTGCCAAAGCCTACTCTGAGTTGATCCTGTAGAGATCTGTCATACCATATGCTCTGTAGCTTTGTACATTTCAGGTGAGATTTCCAAACTTCCCTGACAATGTAGAGTCTCAGACTGATATAACTTTCAGGTGCCTAAATAATCAATTACATCCTTAATGGGATTTTCAGAAGTTACAATGCACCAGCTCCAACACATTTTCAATCAACCCTTCAGGCACTTTTAAAGATCCAACTCTTTGTGCACATTAAAAGAAGGCAGCCCACCCTCTAACATCTGTTTAGGGGAGAACTTTGTTACATGACTTTACCAGGACTAGGCAGAAGCTGGCAAGGAGACTACTGTTCTCGCTGAAGAACAAGAAGCGACTCTCAGAGCTTCTGTTTGCTAAGAGTCAACATTAAACTGCAGGAAGGATGATCTGGGTTTTCACTGTTTCTAAAACAAAATTCTTGCCTGCCTTCCAAAAAAAAATGAACTGTTGTAAAACTACTGACAAAAGGAAAAAACTGAAATAAGAACTATATAGGAACCAGCGAATAAATCTAGTGAACTCAACTACATCCACGTGGTTTCTCGAAAACTGACTTAATTTGGCTATAAAACCTCAAACCCCTAGCCCCCAAAAAAACCAAACCCAAGCAAACAAAACCACCATTAATTTTCCTTAGAATCCATTTTCTGGTCTAACTTTATAGTGATGAGATTCCATCCAGGATAGAGAAAACAGTAAAAGCACTTCATAATGTAATTTCACCAGCTTCTTCACTTATATTTTTTTTATAGGAGACTAGACCAACATCTCTATACATTAATCCCAACCCATATGCAGGAAGATTCATGTAAGTGACATGGGTACACTGTTCAATGCACACGTAAAGGGACCTCTGCAAACTGCATCCTCTGCACATCGCATACAAATGCATTAGGCACCAAAACTCCACACACACCATGAATGATTCTACCAGGAGCTCTCTTACTGTTTTCTGATACAGAGAACATCTTTACCAAAAAAGCCAGGTAAAGAAAAATCTACAGTCTCAAATTCAAAAATGCAATGATAAGTGAATGTTAGAGGCCCCTCTTTATTTATTACTATATTGCAAACCAGGGACTTTAGTCCTTTGTATTTTTCGAATAAAAAATGACTTGATTTAAATAAATAAATAAATAAAAGCACAGTCTGTTGCAATAGTGCAGAGAACCATGTGAGCCTGGGCCAGTACTGTAGTATTGTAAATTATTATGCAGTTACACAGAATATTAATGGGCATAAACTACAGAGTGCAGATTCACAGCATAAAAAGTATTACTCTTGTCGTATGTTAGTTTATTTTCTTCCATATTTTAAATTTACTGAAATTCCTTTAGATCTATTAAATGAGCAAATCCTTTTTGAAAACAGTACAACATGGCTGAAATGCAATAAATATAAGCACTTTAATATTTAAGTGAGGAAAATGAATTTCAGTGTGTTCTCAAATTGCCTTTCTTCAGTGCAGAGTTTCTTTATTTATCCAAATAAAATGGATTTGAGTGGGTGGCAGCTTTAAGGACATATGCAGCACTAGTCAATGGCTTTGTGAACTTGGAAAGATATTATGAATAATGGATTTGCTGTGCTCTTAGACACACAGCCACAACAAAAACAATATAATTCTAGGTTCTCTAACAAGCAGCTACTGGAGTAAGGAATAAAAAGCCTGGGCTACTTAAGCTATGGGTGCTGGCACTTTCATCCAGATCACCGCAGCAAACTATGGGACTGGCTCTGCATTTTAAGAGCTGGAAAAGGACTGCATTTCCCTCTGTCAACACCTGGAGGAAAAGGTTAGCTTGAAACATATGCACGAAGTATAAGAGCACTGGTTCACTTTCCTCCCTTTATAGTTCAGAACATATATCCCCCTTCTCAAGGGGAGAGTGTCTTTTGCTCTGTTCAGTAATTAATTTAAAATACTTAAAATTCATTAGCAAGTTACTCACTCTTAAGCATGAGTGGCAACAACATCCAATCACTTTCATTATAGACAGATTTGACCAAAATGAATTTGAGAAGAGAACCCCTCAGCCCTTTTGAAAATAATCTGCCTCAGCCTGACAGAAAATCAGGGACATCCAATCCATCCTAACACCGTGCAGGTTTTCAGTGCTTGACACCACAGGACTGGAAAATTCAGCAACTTCTCTTGAGGATCAGACACTTCAGAGTAGGAGAAGGTAAGATACCTACTAAGTGAGATGGGATGATCTGATCCTCATTTTTTCCCAAACTTGAAAATCCAAAACCTGTTCACTCACCAAGGACACGCACATAAAGTAGTTTCTCATAAAAGTGTATTAAAGAGAGGCTCAGTAATCAAGATCTCCAATCCTGGTCCAAACAGCTAAATTGGTATATTTGATAACTGACAGACCGATGCTTGCCAAGATTTTGATAACTGGCATTGCAATTCTAGAGTTTTGCTAACACCTTATCTTGCTGGTAAGTATATCTCCAGCAAGTCACTATTAAAATCTTCACTTGCACACAGCAAAACTTAAGTTTATACTATTGCTCTAAGTGCTGAATATGTAATCAAAGTATTGTCAAGCCACAAGTGAGAACCTGATGAAGATTACTGAAAAGGTCAACACACATAGAATCAGGTTTTCGTCAACCCACGGTGTTAGCTGTGAACTTCACACCTAGTATTGCATAGCGCATCCTCAAGCCCTTATTTTCATCTTAACCTTCCAAAATGCAGTTAGTTCAGATCTATATTACTATAAAACAAAGTCTGCTGTGAAAAAAAAAAAAAAAAAAAAAAATCTATTAAAAAGAACATAACTGCAGAAGATCATGGATAGTATTTTTGGGTTTTTTTCTTCAAACTTCAGAGGAGAGATACAACTGCAACTATGTTCACACTGTGCAGCTAACTGGCATGCCCTTTAGGCAGCAGAAATGGTCCATGACTATCGGCTTTGTATTAAACAATCCACAATTTTTTTGACATTTTACTGCAGTCTCAATATCATGACTATTATCTAGAATTTTCTTTCAGAGACAGAAGTACGTTTGGAAGAGATACTAACATATAAAGAAATTCAGTGTGCTTGCACAAACTGGATAATTCCAATACATATTTAATAGGTCTCTCACCAATACACATGACTTTTCAAGCTCTGAGTTCAGTAAATAGATGCATAAAAATTGTCTTCCAGATGGTAAACTGATTCCTAGCTGGGAAAGATATCGGCCAGTCTAGAAAAACATTTCTGTGTGAGGTTGTCTCTCAATTCACATCAGAAAACCTACTCTGAATACTGGAAGTGCAGAGGGAAATTGCCAATGCTTTTGTTTCCTGATCTTCACCTCCATGAAGGAAAACCCCTCCCTTATTTTCGTGAGGAGCATCGGACTGTTCAAAGACTGAAACACTTGGATCATGTGGGTGTAAGCTTTAGAGCTTTCAAAGCCTGCTCTGAAGATTCTGAGATCTGGCTCAGTGAAAAATCCACACAAGGTACCAAAGAAATTGTATGATATATATGCGGTCCTACCATTCAGCGAAAGTTAAGATTTAGGACAGAAATAAGCCCCAAGTTTTGAAAACTTTCACTGACAAAAAAAGCCACTGTTATGCTAAAAATGATACTCATTCACACTTTAAGAAGGTACAGACACAATTTGATGCCCTTCATCTTCAATAAAAGACCCCGCACACCCTTTTGTAAGAAGTCATTGTTTAAGGATTAAGATGTAACTTGTGCTTATGTTCTAGCTGAGGCTAATCAAAGATAAATGTGGTTTGCTTTAACAGGATATACATGGTAGACAACTAGAGTTCCAGCATCTGGAAAAGAAAATAATCTGGCAATACAGGATTTTGTGTGAAGTGTGAACACGTAAAAAAAAAAAATTAAAAACCCCAAAACAAAACAAACCAAAAAAAAAAAAACACCAAAAAACCCACACACACCACACAAAAAACCACCCACAACACCACCAAACCCCCAAATCATCACACACAAATATCTCTGAAGACCACCTGGAGCCCGAGGACAAGAATTCAGACAACAGGAATAGACTATCCATTACAGCAGACTTTCACTTTGAAATCAAATGACCAACTCATGCAATTTCAAACTAGAAGACATTAACAGCTAAAACCAGTTCAACATGCAGGTGGACAAGCCTATCAAAATGCTGCTGCTTATGAACACTAAGACATACTCCTGTTCTTGTTAGTTCACTGGGAATAGAAGCCAGGTAACAATGTACAGTTACCCGTGTTGCAGCGCACCATGATTTCGGGTAACAGTGCTCCACATTACTGACATGTACCACAGACAGTATGTCTAATATTTGCACTAACTAGTACTGACAGAATATGGTTGTGATGATTGAAATACATCATTTTAATGAACCGTTGTCTTCACTGCATTCTGTAATAATACCTGACAGCCTTCACTGCTCTATGAATTACTCTCTGTTGGTACACTTCATTTTTGTTTTGGTTGAGATACTGTAAGACAATATTTCTAGCAAAAGAGATTCGGTAAAGGAAAGACTGCCAGTAATGAGTGAATGGAACACAAAGGAGAAAGAAAACAACTAGATAACGAGCCTGGATATGCAGTGGCAGAACTATACTATGACTTAGAATGAGCTCAATATCTGCAGTGCTAATTCTTTGTGTTTGAATACTGAATTAGACTTATTTGAGGATGGAAGGTATCAAGGCAGCAATGTTGTTGGTACAGTGCTCCAGAGAGAAGAAAAAGGGCTAGAGTTAGGGTTCAGACAGCCACAATGCCTCCAGCTCCAGGGACACTGGGGCTGCAAAACACAGGCCAAAGGGAGCGCGCTGCACCAACATTGCTCCCTCCAGACCTTCCTTTCTCAAATGGGCCATCCATCGTGAGTGGAATGAGGCCCACACATTTCCACAGCACAAACACCCTGTCAAGATCTGAACATTTTGCTGGAGACATAGTTATAATAACCCGCACACTTGCAAATTAGACAAAGAACTCAACTTGCAGATTGTCAAAGAGAGGAAAAAACCCAAACTGAGCCTACCACAGTGTACACAATTGAAATGCAGTAAGTTTTCTGGACCTGCCAGGGGAGTTGGTTAGGATTTGATGGAAGGACGCCTGATTATCACCTTCCTAATTCAGCCTGCTCTTGAACAGGCTGTCAGGGAATCTAGGAGGCATTCTGACAAGAAAGGTAAACCAAGCAGAAAGGTATCCAACATACAGAAGATCCCATTATCTTAGCCGTTCAAACAAATAAAGCATTCTACTGTCTAACAGGAATCTCTTGGCCAACTATATGTAATTTAGGAAATCTGTCCATCCCGGGGCTGACAGAGGGCAATGGGAACATAAAAAAGTCCCAGCCACATCTAGTCAGTTTTTCCAAGCCATTTGGGATACTGAAATAATGAAAGCAAAGGAAAGTGTTAAGATTAAAAGAAAGATACATCCTTTTACGCAAACGAAGCACAACTTTCTCTGCTATCTTCCCAGAAAAGATGTAAATCTTACATAGGTAACAATGTAGAGTTTAGATAAGTCTACTACAAATGTTTGCAGAGATGAGAACTCTGACAGTTTAGAAAGCAGCTCCATTCACTACACCCTACAAGTAGTAACTAGATTTTTTTTCCCCCTCACTTAATGAAAACCAGTGCTGTACATTTCAAGACTAGTGGCAGAAAAATTTCTGTCTTATCAATGCTTTAGAAAAAAACTCTCAATATTTTTGTTATTTAGAAAATGTTGTCATTTTAACTATTAAGATATTCAAATACACTTCTTTTGTACACACTAAATTTCCCTAGACAGTTCCAGTACGACCAGTACAAACATTTCAGTGGAAACTACACAATTCGTGTCATGTTTAACAGTGTCATTCTACAGAGACGTGTTTCTACTGTGTCCCAAATGGTGATTAGTTTGTCACAAAGTGTGAAGGCAGGCAGTCTTTGCAGCATCACTAACAGCATATGCTTTTAATTTCTCTAAGTGTAGGTGTAGTTTTGAACATCACTATGCAACTTCAAACAAGTCCAAGCACTGTGTCCTTGAAGCAGCCAAGAAATAATAATCACATCAACAGATGTTTCTCATGAATCTGTATTACTATTGAAAATCCAATTCTGATTTTCTTTCTTCTCACCCTGCAGGAAAGTTTGAGGACAATTCATTTTGACATTTTTTTAAATGTTACCAAGGAATGGAAAATTAGGTTTTTAATGATGGCTTCAAGTAGTAACCTAGTATATGGCCTTGAGTAAAACACTTCACCTCTTTACTTAGTTTCACCAAACGTAAAGAATTGTGTCACTTGCCCAGTTTAGGCATTCCATGGGAAGTAAGTAAACCTCATCTGGTTTTTTGACTTGCAAATGTGTGACCACATTAAACATTCCTCATTACTAATGCTTGTTGTCTTGTACTAACTCTGTATAGCACGACTTAAATACGCTTACGGTGTGGAGTTCAAGCTACACTTCTCAAGTTTTGTACTTCAAGATTCATCTTTTTTAGTATTATGAAGACTAAGCCATATTTTCCCCTTAATCGAACAGCTATACTTTGGATATCATTTTTTTGCCTGATAATTCACATCTTCAAATTGAGTTTTACAATTGACTCTCTGGGAATTATAACAACAAGGTTTTAGACTTCCTTGGTCCTGAAAAATGTGTTATGGATCGCTAGCATAATTATAAATTTGGAGACTTGGGCGCAGGCCTCATTTTGATTTGAGGGATTAATAGCAGCTTGTCTCTCCAGTACTCCTCCAAGGATTCCAAAGGGAATTCTCCTTCATCAAAATGGCAACCATTTCCCGATGTGCTGTCAGGACAGACATTACAAACTACTCAAAGATGGTCCTTCCACATTTCCTCCGAGTTCTTCTACCTGCCTTCTAATTTCCTGGAGGACATTTGTCTTTCCGGAAAATAGATTAGCTTCACTTTTACTGGAATCAATTAAACATGGTAACTGGCCAGAAGAGCTTGTGGCTTCTGTCCCACCGAAGTGAGTCAGAGAATGTCATCTGTAGAGGGGTATTTTGACAAGGACTGGTTACACAACCTCATTCTGATTCAAAATGTGAATGTACGGCTCTGTTTGGAAACTCAACAATCTTTATGCTTTTCTTCAAAGGAGATTTTATAAAATCCTGATACAAACACATATGGAGTGGTAAAAAATAACTACAAATCTGATAGTATTTCATTAAAAAGCTGCCCATTGCCTAATGGAAAAAGGAAGAAACAGAGTATGGATGTAAAAGATGCCAGAAGTTAGGCTAAATTCTCTGCCTTTTCATGTTGCTCTGATGGTATGAAGCAAATATTCTGACTAGCCAATTTGGCAATTCAAGCAACATTAAGTGTATTACTGAGATGAAAGCAAAGAAAAATAAAAATGAACCAAAACTATAACAGCAGTTTAAAAATCAACTTAATCATGTCTTGCACTGCACACTGTTAAGATGTGTTATTTAATAATAAAAACTGTGCACTATTGTCATTGTATGGTATCATTCCAGGAAAAGCTACATTTGATTTGGGGCTTCTAATTAAACAAAATCTATCCCTTCTTAATTTCTTTAAAATGTATACTAACCCTAAATGTCCCCAAATTAAAACGCCTCTTAGGATAACAAACAAAACTATAATCAGCAGTTAACAAATGGAGAGAGGTTGTAACAGAAGCTAAGAATCTTAATGTAGGCATAACAACAACAAAAAAAAAAAAAGGAATTATTTAAATAGACTAGGAATTAATCATAGAAATGTCTGGGTTGGAAGGGGTCTCTAGAGGTCATCTAGTCCAACCCCCCGGCTGAGAGAAGGGACATCCTCAATTAGAGCAGGTTGCTCAGAGCTTTGTCAAGCCCCACCTTGAATATCTCCAGGGATAGGGCCTCTACAACCACCCTGGGAAACTCATTCTAGTGCGGCCATACAGCAAGACTTGGACAGACTGGAGAGCTGGGCAGAGCAGAACCTAATGAGGTTGAACAAGGATAAGTGCAGAGTCCTGCATCTGGGGAAGAATATTATATACCAGTACAGACTGGGAGGTGATCTGCTGGAGAGCATCCCTGTGGAGAAGGACCTAGGAGTCCTGGTAGACAACAAGTTCTCCATGGAACAGCAATGTGCCCTTGTGGCCAGGAAGGCCAATGGCATCCTG
>JAAGNO010004980.1:366-13867 GCA_033439905.1 Ceryle rudis
GGTTTTTTTGGAGGGGGGTGGGGGGGGGTGTTGGGTTTTTTGTTTTTTTTTTTTGAAAATACTGTTGGCAGCAACACTTTCTGGTTTGGGAAACAGTAATTATTCACAGATTTGGAACCATTCTCATCTCTTCAGATGTTCAGTGTCCCAAAAAGGTTATTTTATTATTTCACTATTTGCAATTGCAAATGGTGACTGGTGAGGATTAGGGAGAGTATTCTATCTGAATCCTTTTATAACTTGCCAGGATGTGCTTTTGTATGTGCTGTTTAAGATTTATCTGATTATAATCTGAAAGCTGTCCCTCCAAAACTCTGATGGGGGCCATGGCTTCTGTGTGAAGCCAGCAGAAATGTACTATGCAAACTTGGAAAATCCAGGAAAATCTCCTATGTGGGCACAGACTTTCTCATAAATGGTGGTGAGGCTCTTCAGATGCCAAAGTCTCTTGCCAATGCGTGAAGAAAGGACAGATTAGCTCCTGGTTTTCATGTAGGTTTTAGACACGTGGAAGGCTATAGGTTACTATCTTGGAAAGATGTATTAACACGCAAAACAGATGAAAATGAAATCACAAAATTTTTTTTTCCTTTCTGCTAGTGGCTCCTGGATTGGATTCAGGCAACTGGATAGAGAAAGGGGGAAACGGATCACGTGTCAACTTCTCCAGCACCCAGGTACTGGTCAACAAAGTCTCTAACGTTTTGGACATTCTTGATGCAAATGCTTGTATGTTTGTCTTGGGAATTAAGAGCCATCTAAAATGGGGGTTTGGGTGACCTCATAGGAACCTTGTATAAAGCACTCGGGTGCTTTGTTGGACAGGACTAGGATCCATTGAAATACGCCACCCAGTCAGCGCAGTCCAAAGGCTTTGTCTTCAGCGGGGCCAGTGCAGGGATCGCATTCCATTAGGTGGCCAGCATACCTCATGTGGCTCAATGGTATTGATTTGTGACTGAAGCAAGGGGTTTTACTGTCCTTGGCTTGGAATCTGTGTTGTGGAGAGCCTTGCCAGATCCACTAAGCACTTTAAATATCTGAGCAGATGCCTCCTGGAAGCTCTGCCACCAGTGTCAGTTGGGAATCTTACTCCTTTCCTTACAAAATCTAGGCTTTGTGAATTTGCTGTCTCTGAGAAATGTTTTATCTCCCTGAAATTCAGCTGTTGAGTTGCTCCATTTCCTAAAGATTTTCTCTTTTTCCTTCATTGGTTTTACTTTATGGTAATGCTATTTTACAAAATATTGATCCGCCTCTGCCTTCCCTTTTCTCCTGCTCTTCTCTCTGTCAGGCACCTCCATTCTCTCCTTTAAGTCTCTCTTCAGAACCCAGATTTTTCCACATTCCTGCTTTGCCCTGTCTCATTAGGTATCCCTCACCCTTTGCACATTTCAGGCCATCATTACTCACTTCAAAGACATTACTGAGTCCTGAGAAATGTGTAATAGAGGGAAATTTATAGAGAAGGAGAGGGAAATAGGACCTTTGGCTGGCTCTCTACTTTTTTATTAACAAATACCCTTTGGTAATGAAGACTTCAAGGGGCCTTCATTAGGGTTTTAGAAGAGAACAGCATGAAAGTTAATTACCTGGAGCCAAGAATCTGTATTTTCCCTTCAGCAGTCCAGTACTATGCTTTAAAGGCAATCAATGGAGAGTTGTCTGGCAAACATTCAATCTTCCCTTGAAATGTTCAGTGTAATTAGAGCCTCTCCTGTCTGTCAGGAGAAGACAAATTGTTTGTGGACCGTTAGTGGTTGAGTACTGTAGTATCCCTTCAACCTTTATCATAATTATATTACCAATATTCATGGAAATTTCCCAAACTGAGAAATGGGCACATATTACTAAGCTAATTGCTTGGTAATAAATTGCTGCTGTTCATGGAGAAACACGCTATTTATTTTTTTCCTCTTGATTTTCTTTACAGCCCTCAGTATTTGCAATGCAAATACAAACCAACTTAGAAGCTTTCTGTAAAAAGAGTCATCTGTCCCATGGTTTGGGCTAATTTTTGTTTCAAAAAAGAAAAAAGAAAATCCATCTCTGTCCAAAATTAACTGACACTAAGATGTCATTAGTTTCACAGAAGCTCCTGGCTGCTACTTACGGGAGAAATAATTTTGGAGCTTTTCTGTGCTGATACTTTGTTGATGCTTTAAAGCCATTACTCCTTTGCATGTCGCTGTTGCCTGATAACGTGAAGTTATAACGTGATTGCTGTAATGCAAAGACATTCCGTAGACTCCGTCCAGTAATACCGCTAGCAGACGTGTATATGTGTGTGGGATGGAGATGTGATGGAACAGTTGATTTGGGTTTAGGGAGCAGTAATAAATGCTTAATCATTTTTGGAGTGTCTCAGTAGTGCTAATCCTTGTCACTGCAAGCCTTTGAAAAAAAGATAAAGAAGTTTGACTCAGACAGTTAATCATATTAAATAGGAAAATAAGTGGATGGATGAATCAGTTCCGTTTGCTTTGTCACTCTCAAAGCGGCCACTGCTGTAGAGCGTTCAGTTGTTCCACAGTGTGTGTGTGAAGCCACAACAACCATTTTTACCATAGAAGGCTGACCAGGTTTAGAGTCAGCTGCACACGAAGTAAATGGTAAATCAGGATACTTAGCATGCTAAGAGAAAAAGAAAGCATATCTCTAGGCCAAGTTGACCAGGAAGTTTGGGATGAGGTGCCAAACACACATACTGCAATTCAGCTGCCTCCTTCTGAGGTGTGTGGGGGAAATACCATTTATAAAATGCAGGTTTCAGTGAGGCTGCAGCTGTTCATGCCAGCTGAGGGTCTAACCTAAAATACCTATCTACATTGGGGTATGCCTTTCTATAAAGCAACAAACAAGGAGTAGTAGGAATGCCTTCCTATTTAGTACGTTAGTTCAAGTAGACTGGGACGTAGAACTTGGTATGTTTGGTTTCCCTGCATTCTGCAGTGCTCTTGTATGCTAAATTTCATACCCTAGAGAATGGGACAGGGCATGCTGGTTGCCTACCTTAAAGAAAAGGGATGCATATTTCTGTGTACTGCTGCTAAGTAATTGGTCTGCATCACATGTTCTTGTTATAATATATCTACTTATTACGAGCCTCCTGTTCCTGTTTGGAGGACATCTCTGATGTCTGGAGTAAGACCCATTTCACTCTTCCCCTCCCCAGGCTAATTTGTATCCAGCACATTACATTTTGTGTGCCGGGCACCTTTCAGAGCAAGCGTGTTTAAGTTCTATTGTACTGACATGTAGACTTTCGATCAGTTCTCCATTCATGGCAACTTTTCATACAGCTTGCCACACAAATGTGCTGTGTCCTGCCACACTATGCTGTCCTTGGCTTCTCCCTCGTTCTTCTCCTCAGTGGGCAGCGTTCCTTGATGAAAACATCTTTTGTTTTCTTCCCTACTTGTTTTTGACCACTTCTTTTCTATTACATTCTCCAGGGGTTTGCTTGCTTTTTTTGTTGTTTTCTGTCTGGCTATCCTATATTGACTTTCTTGGACATTAAAGATGCTTAAAAGCAGTTTGAGAAACATATTCAGAACTCTTAGTTTCCTAAGTGGTGTTGTCATCTTTCTTTTTTGCACTCAGACAATCCTTATCCCCTGTGGAGACTGAAAGCATGGGACTGTCTTTTTTTTTTTTTTTTTTTTTTTTTTTCTATTCTGAATGTGACTAGCAAACTGACTGGATATTGTAGAGCAATCCATGCATGAGTATAAAGTAAAGCCTTGACAGACCCTCTGCAAAGGATACACAAATGATTGCGGCTGCTTCACAAGGGCTGTAGTGGGAAACTGGTCACGGTCATGAGCCAGCTTTCATGTCCTAATCTGACTCAGGGTAGGATTCCTCTTGCTGGGTTGTGGTGAGATCTGTGTTGGATTTCTGAGTGAACCTGATCCAGAAGACCCAAGGCTGAGTGAACGTGATCCAGAAGACCCAAGGCAGAAATACTGTGTTGATCATGGAGAGAGGGAGGGAGAGAGAAATGCTGTCAGAGGTGGCCGTAGAGCACAGTAATCCTTTGCTTGTGGTTCGGTGACTAGCCTTCCAGTACTGCTGCTTCCCATGCACTGACTTGTCCTTTGAGTGTCTTGGTACCATGGTGGCTGATGTAACTCAGCCTGCTGGGTCTGTCGGACTGTGAATTTTAAAATAGCTATTGAGACAGCATCCAGAGAACAGGCCACAGGAAAACTAAGACATGCATAGACCCAACCGGTCTGCATCCTAACCAGGAAGGACTAGGAATAATTTTGTGCTTTAAGGAAAAAAATAGGGGATTAAATTATATCTTTCATAAGAAAGCAGTCTAAGAAGTTATTCTTTACAGAGAAGAGCAAGCATGATTTGCCTTGGTATAAAACAAGGGCTTGCATTTGCACAAGGTACGAAGGCTGCCTCTGTGTGGCGGAGGATCATGCCAGGAGACATATATACTTCATGCCTTGCCTAGATCCCCGGGGAATATCGGACAGACTGATCTACTCAGTAGCAAGAACGCAGGTGCTGCGTGTCAGCTCTCTTCCCATTCTGGCTACGGCAGTAGCTAGTGTGGGCAAGCCAACTGCTCTAGGTCATACAAATCAAATCAGCATGGAAGTGTGTTTTACAAAAGAAGCAATGCTACCAAGCTGCACAGAGACAGCTTGGGTGCCTCAAACTGATTTTGTGAAGTAATCTGGATGACAGAGAGATTTTTAGATACTGGTACACGAAAGGGTCAGTAGACATTATCCTGGTTTGTTTTCAAAAGTCTGGGCTTTTCATGAATAATATATAGCCACCTTCCTCATATTCTGCTCTGTGCTGTGTACTCATATTATCTGAGATGTTTCCTCAGTATTTGCCTTTTAAAAAGTACTGTGAGAATGAACAATGCCTGATCTGTTCAGGACTGCAGCCATAGCCTGTGCCCAGATTCTGCTTCGCATGTGTCTGTAGCTATAATTGTGAGCTCTTTGTCGCTTCCTAATCTGCCTTCTTGGACAGTTGCTGCCCATCGACACTAAGTGGGAAAGCTCAGGCTGACCTGCCTGGTTACTAAATGGCAAAGGAAGGAGTGTGTGTAAAATGACTGCTGTAGCTTCAAGCGGGAGGTAACACTTGCACCAGTAACCCATCACTGCATGTGGGGTTTTTTATTGGTGCTTTTTGGGGTTTTGTTTGGTTTGGTTTGGTTTGGTTTGGAGTGCCTGCTTGATGAGTATCTTCCAACAGCACTACTTTTATAAGACCTGGCTGTGTCCTGGAAAGAACAATACTGGAGCCCTTAAAATTTCACTCAATAACAAATATTTGATGACTTCATTAAACGGCATGGATAACTCTGTCCTGGAGTAATATGTGAAATATTGGTATCACAAATGGTTGTTTAAGGAGACAGTGATTATGACAAAACCTCACTTGTGTTTAAAATACTGTAGTAAGAGCAGATGATGTTTGACAACAGGGGCATTTGAACAAATGTACATCCAGGGACTAATGTATAAATTCGCATTACCTGTTTGATCTCATCTAAATCTATTTGTAAAGATCTTCTATGAAATATTTCCTGTAACTAAAATCCGCTACGCTCCTCTGCCAGGAGACAGTAAAAAGGTAACGGGTATTCTGTGCAGAGTGATGATCACAGAGCACAAACGAATGCCATGAAGGGGATGTCATTTGTGTCGCAGTCTGAAGCAGGCAACGAGTGCAGAAGGGCTGAGGGAAGACAGTGGGTTGTTCTGAGTGGATTCCTCATTCATTTCCATACTTAGGGAAAGACTTAGATGCACATTTTCAGAAGTGTCACTGCATTTATGTTAACTACAAAGGGTGTCTGCAAACACTTGCTATTTTTTTTTTTTTCTTTTTTTTCTTCTTTTTCCTGTGGGCTGATAAGAATTAAAGGCTTAACTTTTTATTCCCTTTAAAGTAGCCTACTCAAGCAAGGCATGCTGACCGTGTAAACTGCCATAATAGTGTCACATCCACCACCAGCCCTGAGGGGTAAGTTAAGAGCTTTTATTTATAATACAGAGCTCCTAATCAGCAAGCAAACTTTTTCATGCGGGAAAGCATACACTTTTTAGGTGAAAGTTAGCCTTTAAAATTACATTTGTAGAGGCAGATTTTTTTCATGTGAAGTTAGGTAAAATGGCTGGAATATCTAGTAGGGGTTCAACCACTAAGATGCAGCAACAAAAATACACTTCCATCCTGTATGAAAGTTGATTGATGGATCTTTCTCTCTTGTGTACATCTGATTTATAGTTATAGATATTTCTTCTCTATAGCTTGCCACATTTTTTGCAAGGCTGAAAATTCTTTGGGAAGAATCTTTTATCTGTCTATCTTCAGCTAATGATTATTCCTGTTTCTAAAAGTGGTGCTTTTTGTTTTGTTTTTAATATCGTGTTCTGGGAGCCTGGAGTCATATACCTAAGAGACAGTATTAACATGTTTAGCTACAAAATGTCTTGGTTTAGATTAACTAGCCTTTTGCAAGTTTGCAAATGAAGAACGGTACATTTTGCGTGTTCTGTTCTCCCTCCCTCTCTTCTTCCACCCCCCATCAGCAAGGAAAAGTTTGCAGCCTGTGTATCTTAAAGTATCCCTCCTGGAGACTCTGTAAGCAGCGTCTTAAAGGTTACTCCTAGAGCCTGGCTAAATGTTACCAGCTCTTTAGGGAGAGTGACAAAGATACTCACTAATGGGGAGCTGAAATCTTTTAAATCTTTTAAGTCTGGTAAACCTTCTGATAATACATAAGAAATACTTTGCCTCTAATATTTCATTTTATGCTTTAAAGTGCACCTGCTCACCTGTACTTTACCAGCAAAATTAAATATTAACAGCTTCTCATTCGTATTATAAGCCTTTTGGGAATATCAAGTTTTAGGAAAAATTATTTACAACAGTCTGTGGATGAGTTAAAAAAAAAAAAATTCAGGAGCCCTGAGTTGCCTCTCTGAGCTTTGTTTGATTTGATAACCAGTGTAGGTTTGCTCTCCGAAGGTCAACAGAGCATCATCCTCTTACCTCCATCTCTATTTGCCCAATTGTTGAGGACCTGGTCGCTACCACAGCAGAAAAAAAAAAAAAAAAAAGACTTGCTGTGTTTCTAAAAGGATATTTTTAGGAGAGGGCTTTGTGCATCACCAATAGGACTGTGAAGATAAAAGCTGAGGTATTGTACCAGAGGTTCTTTGGACGTTCTGTCAGACTTTTTCTCCCATCAACTCTGATTTTGCCAAATTCCCATTTCCTTCTCTTTCAGAAAAAAACCTCCTCCAGTTGAGAAATACCTGTACAGGGAAATAAAACCACTGAGTGTAGCAGACAGAAACTAATAATTGCTTTCTGAGATCTTTTGTGATATTGCTGCACTGTATTGAATAGGTACTGTAGGTGATTAGTGGCACCACTGGGTTGGTGTGACCCTCAGGAAGCAGGAGAATATTCAGTGCTTAAATACGGCAATTACTGTCCCTTCATATACTGATTAGTTCTTAGAGAGCCTAGCAGAGTTTGCTGTGGCCTTGTTGAGACTAGCTCAGGTTTTTCAGTTGGCTGTCACCACTTACACACATAATACCTTTGGAGCACATCTTGCATGCAGAAATCTATTTTCTGATGTGACGAGCAGATTTTACCAATACTCCAACTGAAAGTGTGTTATATGTGAGCTCATTTGTTTGAAAATAAAGGATGTGAACAGAAAGAAAAAAAGGTTGTGCCATTTAAATTTGTATGCTCTCTTTAGAGTCAGTTTTGGCTTTTTTTTTTTGCCACGTGGAAGATCTTGCCTAGAGGCCAGACCGAATCTCTCCAAAATACAGTAAAAATGTAAGTGAAAAATCTGTCACAGCCCTGGGAATCACAGAGCCAGCCTGCTACTGAGCAAACTGAGTTTCAAAACCTGAGTGTCAAATTAATCTCTAACATGTCTTCTGAATCCACCTAAAATGTCTCCTATACCTTACACTGGTAAAGCAAATAATTTTTTTAAAGTGTTGCTGGAGCGTGTCCAGAGAAGGGCAAGGAAGCTTCCTGGGGATCTAAAGGAGTGCCTGAGGGAGCTGGTCTTGTTCAGCCTGGAGAAGAGGAGGCTGAGCAGAGACCTTGTTGCTCTCTCCAGCTGCCTGAAGGGAGGTTGTCGTGAGGTGGGTGTTGGTCTCTTCTCCCAGGTGAGTAGTGATAGGGTGAGAGGAAACAGGCTTAAGTTGCGCCAGGGGAGATTTAGGTTGGAAATTAGGAAAAATTTCTTCACTGAGAGAGCACTGAGGCATTGGAACAGGGGGTGGAGTCACCATCCCTGGAGGGCTTCAAAAAACGTGGAGTTACGGCACTTCAGGACATGGTTCAGTGGTCATGATAATGTTTGGTAGACTACTGGACTGGATGATCTTAGAGGTCTCTTCCAACCTTACTGATTCTGTGATTTTGAAGTAAGTCTGAGCTGTGTCAGACTTGCGGGTTTCTGACATAAGACAGTAAAATAAACTCAGGTTCTTTTTCTGATTATTATGAAAGTACTTTCTATTTTTTGTAAATGACATCTCTATATTTGTCTTATTCACTTTTCCCCGTGAATATTTCAGAGACAGTTGAATGCTCAAGAGGGACATTATTTGTTGTAGGCTTTGAAATACTGTACATGCTTTCACTGCAGATACATTATCATTAAGTCTACAGTGGCTATTTTTTATCTAGGAATTGCCTGTATCGATCTTCAAAGAGCCTATTGTACAGCAAAGTATTTTAAGCAACCGTTTCTGTATTGATTCAAAAATGCATCTTGCACAAAAAAAGTTTATTTTCTCTTTACTTGATATACACGTCTGATACTTGCATTTGATCAAATGTTGTACAGTACTCTCAAAGTTTTGGGTGGAATGCTTTTGGTTACGTGAAAAGCTATAGGAAACTTGGTCCTATCTGGGGCAGCAAACTTATTTCAATCTGGCTTTTGGGATCTTTTCCTTTATTACTAAAAAAAAAAATAAATAGAAAACGTCTTAAAAATGTCTTTGTTTTGAAGGCGAGCAGTGGCTGGGGGACCTTGCTGAAACTCTCAGGACTTCTACTTTTTTCCCCGCAGATTAACTGGTCAACCAAGAGATTTATTTTTTTGGTTCATACTAATTTGATAGCTTTTTTATTCCCCGATGGTTGTTTTGCAGTGACATAATGCTTCGATTTTCCAAAATAAATCAGAATCTCAACCAAATAAACATGATGTTTTCAAATATCATTATTGGGAAAAAAGCTGCAATAAAAACACAATAAAGATATTTTTAGTCAAAGGAACTGTTCTTTTTACCTTCCCCTATCTGTGGGTTAGTTTGATGGCTCATACTAAAGCAGTTTTTAGGAGTGGAGTGATTTCTCTGATGGTTTTAGTGATCTGACAACACCACCCTCTCGAGGCAGAATCTCACTTTTTGTAATCTCAACTGCAGATCAAGTCTCCTTTCTCCAGATCCCAATGGAAAATTTAGAATTGCATGGTAGGAGTTTGTGTGTCTGTTACTGCTCATGTGCTTTCCAGCAGAGACTGATTTTATTTTTGTTATTTTCTTCAAAATTTTACACTCTGAATTGAGTGGAATTCTTTGCATTTGTATTTTACGGCTGCTGGATGTTTCTGTAATGGTAACAGGGAATAGCAGAAAATAGAAATCTGCTGTACCCCACTTTGAAAGCGAGTTGGCTGCACAGCATCTCTTCTAATTTGCTGGTAGTCCTGAGCCTGTCCAGAGGCAGTAATCCTTTACCAATTAGGTTTCATGGGGATGAGAAGAGAGTTTGTGGTCAGGTATATAAATTAAAATTATGATGTCTGGTAAAGGTCAGAGCCACAGAAAACCCAAGAGAGTGTTGTTTATGGTTCCAAAGCAGTTTAAATACTGTGATTTAGCTGAACTGATATGATTCACAGAGGGTCGTCAGAAGGAAAGTAAAAAAAAGGAAGAGGTGGTAAATTAAATGAGGTGAGACCATCTGCTTTTATACTGGTGCAGAAAGTGGGATTAAGTTTAGAGATATGTTGGTGTGATTGGTAAGGACAGCATTTCGAATCTGGTATTGGGAATCATGTTGGAGTTGCTGTAAAAAGAGGGAAAACTTTGTGATTTGAGATTAAACTGGCTACTCTCACAGTAAGTCTAGTGACACATCCTGCTGTCCGATATTCTACAGTTGTTCTGAATTTAGAATTTCCTTTAAGGCTTTAAAATAAGATGGTTATATAAACCCAAAGGAAACCATTAATCTTGGAAAGAGACTTTTAAAAAAAAGATATTTTCTTGGACTGGATCGTGTAGTCCCATGTCTCTGCCAGATATGGAGCCAATCAAAATTTACCATCCCTTCAGGGTGATTCCAAGACTTTTAAAAATCTGGTTTGAGTGAAAAGTACAGTGCAATTATATTTAACATCACAATTGTTATGACAAGGGCCCATTCTTCAGAAATCTTGAAAGATTCACTTAATCTGTATTATCAAAGGAACCTGACATTCTCTACAAATGTGCATACATTAGCTGACTGGGATGAAGAACAGCACATGTTGCTTTGAAAGAGATTGACAAAGAATTGTTCCATAGAGGGTAGATGAGTAAGAAGCACCAAATCCTCACTGCCTCACTCATTTGTGGTTGGTAAGAAAGTTTACAGAATGACATCAGCTGAAAAATGCACATATTTCCAGGAGACATTATCTGCTGCATGCAAACAGTAAAAGTATCTGTTGGAAGTACTACTGCAGACCCCCACCCTGAGTTGTCAGCTTTTCCTGTGCTCCTGCTTGTGGGTCAGCAATGCGCTTCTTGGGCGTGCCCTGCGAAAAGCCAAAGCTCTACCTGAACAGAAGAGACCAGCAACTCCATTGCAGTCCATCAGTCTGTAGAGGAAACGTAAGTTTTCTGTGAACGCCTTTCAGAACTCGGCAAAGAGTCTCTGAATCATAGGGGTTGTGACACGCTGGTGATACACTGGCATTGATTGCTTGACCGTGGCTCAAGGGGAAAGCTATTCTTCTTACTTCAGCCTTTACCCATGCTCTCTGGAAGGGGACAGCATGGAGGGAGGGTGAGTTTGAGGTTCCCTGCTCTTTCCTTCTTGCTTCCCTCCTCCTGACAGCACCTGCAGGGATCAGCCTTGAATTAAGTGACAGGGGTCTCCCCAAATATACAACTGTTCCTTGAATGCAACTCCCCTTGCAAACGTACCAGTGTTCTGACTGTGTCCAGTACTTTCCCCTTCGGTCAATGCTGTGGCATTGCTTTGAGTTTGCAAATCTTATGGGCAGAATAACCCATAAGACTGCAGCCTCAAGAAATGACCTTTATTTTAGGTTAGAGTGGTCCCAGTAACAGTAAGCACAAAAAAGCAGTGTTTGGTGGTGAGAACAGTGAAATGTTTATTCTTTTTCCTTGCCCAAAGCAGGTTATGCTGGATAAAATAGCCAGGTGTCCTTCAGCTTAGACCTAGGCCAGTACTGAAAATGTAGCCTCAACTTCATAGTAGTGTAAGGAGGTGTTTAGGTCCTGTGAGGAAAGAAATGAGAGAGATTAAAGGGACTTAGGGACTTTCTATCTTGTGCAAGCCTAATAACAAATTCAGGGGGCACAAACCGGTGGTGTCTTTGATTATACCATATTCTCAATTAGTGTTTCAGAGATTCAGCGTTCTTTCAAACTTGGTTTTGGGTGACAGAAACAGCACATACTGCTCCATTTCTGGTTATGGAAGAGGGAAAAAAAAAAAATGAGAGAGCTTTATTTGGCTGCACTTACAGCTATCAGGTGTTCCTCTGCAACATAGTACTTACCTAACTCATAACTTGACCTGCCTGGAGCCGAGTGGTCTCAGAGGTGGGAGAAGCACTCAAATATTATGAGACTACCTTTATACTGCTTTTCTTTTTTGACTTACATCAAGCATTCTGAAAACTGCTTGTGATCTGGGCCAAGCTGTCTTTCCCAGCTCTGATTAGTATCATTTTTATTATATGCAAACACATCATCTTTCAGTTGCCAGGTAAAATCCCCACTGTACCTCAAAATTTGTTGGTGGCAGGACTTTCCAATCTATCTGTGGAAAAACTGGGGGGGTTGGGTTGTTTTGTTGTTTATATGTTTTTCTTGTCTGGGAGCAAAATGGTGTATTTCTTGAGGTACAGAAGACAGACAGCAAATAATGGCTTTGCTTGGAAGCTGCAACACACTTCTGGTTGCAGGGGTGTTGTGTTTTAGAAAGGAAAAGGTAAAGTGTATGTAACAGTGCTCTCTGCTCTTCTCCCTTGGCGAAACCAGGTAAGAGCACTGGAGGTGTTAGAGGAGACATGGTTAAGGAAAAAGCCTTGTGCCTGAAAGAACTGTCTAAGCTTTTTTTTTTTAACCAATGATTACATTATTTTTTTAATGAACATTTTTGCCAGCTTTGAAAAGACCAGCCACAGTGTGCGTGAGGGAAATGCCTTTAAGAACAAAATACCTTGCACTTGGAAGAAGCTAGATTCTGCTTTTCCTTGCTGTAGTCTTTAAATCCAGTACAAGCTATTATATAGAGTTTCTTATGTGACTTCATAAGCAAGTAAGCTTTTAATGTATATTTAATTTGGTACTTCATGTTAGTCCCTACTTTCCTGTTGTTGCAGAACTCAAAATGCAGAACGTAGACAAATTTTCAATTTCTCATTGCCTTTGGAAGATTAAATCCATTTGTAACATCAGGAGGAAAGAAAGTTAGCACGGGAACAAAGTGTGGGGAAAAAAGTGGTTCATCCTCAGAAGGGGATGTCCTGACATAAAAAAGTATCAATAATGTAGTTGCGTGTAATTTGGATGATGCTGTTACAGCCTTGGGCATGTACCTTCCAACCTGTCAAAGTTTCCTGGGACCGGCAAAATTTCCTGGGCTAGAAATGCAGCCAGAACAACTCTAGATATTTCTTCTTTTTTTGTAGGAGTCCGCGTCTAAAGGGACGTATGGGACTTCTGTGTCATCTCTTTTTTTAACGATGTCAGCGAGCTTACCAACGATGTGCAGAAAGCACCTTTCACAATCACGGAAAGCTGGTTAAACTGTTTCTCCTCCTTTTTCCTCTCTGTAAGAATAACATGCAGTAACTGCTTGGCGTCGTATTTCTCAGGCAGTTTCTACCTCTGGAAAATGATTTATTAACTAGAATTCGGCTGCTTTTTGCTTTTGTTGCTGTTGACAAAAGGCGTGTTTAAGCATGTTAAATTGGCTTAATGCAGTGGGCAAAAATGATGGCTAAGAGTAGCAGAACTCGCTGCCAACACATATTTCTTCCTTGTACCACTTATAAGGAATAGTTAATCTGACCTCAAAGAAAAGAAACATATGCTCGACCAGATAAGGTGCTAGAGATGAATGAATCTGTCTGCTGTGGAGCATTTGTTGAAGTAAGAGAAAAAATATAAAAAAAAATATATAATTTTTTCAGTAATCCTGTAACATTTTGACCAAA